>CAJHQP010000923.1:0-142166 GCA_905132765.1 Moricandia arvensis
TTTAGTTTGACTATAACATTAGTGTTAATAACTATACTTCCTAAAATCTAGCGCTTTACATATCCTATAATTTAGCCTATCTTTGGTCCACGATATAGTTCATTAATTCTCTCACATTGGCCACGAAAACCAACTCTTTTTCTTTTTCTTTTTCTTTTTCTTTTCGAAACTAACAAGATCAACTTTCATTCTTTGCAATCATACAATTTGTAACACATACGTTTAATAAATAAAGTGACAGCAACTTACAACATATTATATCACCAATTCCTCATGAACATATAGTTGCATTATAGATCATAGACTTCATATTAAATAATTTTTTGATATTATAATAACATTTATGCCCATATAATCAAAAGTTAGTATTATATATATATATTAGATGGTTTCATGCGCCATGTGCAGAAATAATAACTTAAAAAGTATTTATTTTAATATATATTTTATTACATTTATTTTTAAGTTCATAATTTTTTAAAATATAAAGTAATCAGCTATAATTTTTATTTATTTAAATTTTCTAATTTTATTTATTTAAAATATTTTAATTTAATACAATATTTTCATTTTTAAATAGTATTTTTATACTATTTTATTCTTTAAGAATAAAATTCAATAAAATTGTTTGTTTTAGTTAAAAAATTAACTTATAAAAAATACTTATTAAACTTAATGAATCGAATGCTAATAACCAAAATAAATTATTTTTTTTTGCAATTAAAATTTTAACTACAATTTAATATTTAGAAACATGATTAAGTTTATCTTTACATTGAGTAAAAAGTGTAAATATAGCTTTACTTATTTAACTATCCACAAGAAGTTTAAAGTTTTATATAATTTTTTATCTTTGATATGATAGAAAGATTTTAAATGTCTATAAATCTTGTCAAAATGTATATATCGATAATAAATTGATCATGTTACAATAATCTTTACATCATGTAATAACTTTGAAAAATAATAATATATTATTTATAAAAATATTGTAATGACACAATATCTTATTACAGTTTATCATATATAGATGTTCCTCATTAGAAACATCAAAATATAGAAAATGCTAATAAAATAAATGAATATTTTTTTAATTAATTCTTAGTGTGTAATTATAATAAATTTTATCTAATTTTTAGTTATTTTTCTTATAATTTTTTTATTTATGGTAACTACCATATATTTATTATCTTATATTTGAATTTATATAATTAAACTTTATGTCATAATTGTGTTAAGTCATCTCATAATTACATATGATCATTGTCATCATTTTAATAGGACATGTCATTATTTATTTGCTAGAATTATTGTGGTGAAGACACCTAAGCATATCATTTCTCAAAATAATTGAACTTCTCAAATAAATTTCAATTATTTAATCACTATACAGACCAGTCAGTGTCAGACGATGGATTAATGATGTTTATTTAGATTTTACTGAGTTTAATTAAAGTTTTAAATAGCAAAAATTTGACTAAATCCCAAAAGAATTATATATAGATCATGAGTTAACAGTTTAAACGCTGATCCAAATCAACTATGAAAATACTAGCCTACACTTTTTGAAATAATTTTGAATCCTAACCTGAAGAAATCCAATCCATTGAGAGCTTGAAACTCGATGTAGAAACTTGTAACCATCTTACTTGATTTGTTAGCTTTTCAATGTTAAGTCAAAGAACCTGTTTTTGGTCGACACCAGAGTTTCTCAGCGGAAGCTGATACACAATTGAAAGATATAATCATCACAAACGAAAAATAAAATATATTGAAACTGATAAAGATCGTTTTAATCCTCTTTTCTTCTTACAAAACTCATGTGATGCTGATTTGCTCCTGATATATGTTTCGCACACCAAAACCATAGCAACTTTTGATGATTTCTTCATATGATCTTCACAAGTAATAGTGTTGAAAGTTTCATGATGAGATTCATCTACACTTGGTTCTCTTTATTCTAACATCATTCTTGCTTGTATGTCTCAGCTTTGTTTCCACATTTAACTTTAGTAGAATTCGTCTTACTGAATCACTTGTCAAATTGCAGAAGGGTTTGCATCTGCTAGAAAGATATAATGTTTATAAGTCTCAATTAATAATTCACAAACCCATGTCTTAGATTTTTTCAAGCGTCAATGTTTAGTGTCATACCAACCTACCTCATGAGATATTCATGAAAATAGAAGATAATTAATCAGATTAAAGGGAAACATAATTCAGGATTTTGATAAGTCTTTTTAAAAAGATATTCTTATGGTTTCCATCTAATTGTCTGGAATTTCATTGAAGTTGTGTTATACGTAAGCTAGCAATAGACATCTCAACTCTTTTACACATCACACCTTTTTGAAGCCAAGATGAACGTATTCACGTCCTGCAAAATCATTAACGCTTGCATTGCTCAAGTTTTTGATAGGATCATCGTGCATCGAAGCAGAGATTTTGGATTGGCATTTTCCAGATCTTCCACCATGTTTATGCTTCGTCTGACGAAGCATGCTGCTGATGTCTTGGAAAGAAACACAACCACCCATTCTGTTTGGAGGATTTATATATGAACTTAGTCACCCAGACTGATATTCAATCGATTACTTTGGAAGATAGTGATGTCCATTTAATGCAAAAGAAAGTAGGAGGAGTGATGTGAATCATGTAAATGCTTGGTTTAATATGACAGAAGGATGATAACTGGTGAAAACCTACAGACTGGTATGCAAACAAAATAAGGGCCATATAATTTAAACAATTATCAAAATCTGGCCCGATTAATAAAACGCACGAAAAAAGACTTTGGCTACTTGATTAAGAGTGATGACATGTCAAGTTTTGTCCAATGCTCAGTGATGGAGAAGCAAACTCAACTTAATTATCAAAGATATTTTATGTGAAATTGTTGTGTGGTATATGCTTATTTATAATAATAAGATAAATTTCTCAAATAACAATTTTTAAATTCTTGTTACCAAAATAGCCTTAGAAATGATCGAAATAGTTTTTTGTTTTAAAAAATATTAATTTTAATTTTAAAATTTTTAAACCCCACCTCTAAAACTCTATCCCATAACTTAAAACCCTAAGTCTACATTAATTAATCCAAATGGTATAAATGTATATTTACACTTTTTAATAAAACTTATTTTCTCTTTTTTTTATTGAAATCTATTTTTTGTGACAAATTTTTTTAGTATATCCTAGAATATTTTTCAAAATAATATTGAAATGTAATATATTCTCTATTCTAAAATTTTAGCTCAAAACTAATAAAAGAACTATATTATAAGAAAGATGTTATGCAAATGACAATTTGAAACAATAAATATAATTATCACATTCACATTATAATTTTTGGAAATATAATAATAAACAAATAATTGTATGATTGATTATCAAAAAAAAATAATTGTATGATAAATGTTAATATATATATATATATATATATATATATATATATATATATATCATTAGTTATAAACGAATGCAAAACAATATGACCAAAAACAAACACCAGGAAACAGGTCAGACTTTAGTATATGGTTATTTTATGAGTTAAATTAGAACCGTATTCTATTGCCTATTTTGCTCATAGTGGTAAAGTTAGTTGAGGTCGGAGTTTCCTTAACAACCATTTCTTTCGTAATTTTACATTTAGTGTCAAGAAAGTCTTGGCCTTGAGGTCATCTTCAAGCAGATCACAAGCATCTAATATAAGCTCCTCATCCATGTCTGGTAACGCTTGAATAGCCTCAACCGCATCTTCTATTCCCATGGTTTTGGTTTCATCAACTCGACGCTTCTTCGGCTCTATAGGGCTTGTATCAGCAGTACCATTTTGACGATCTCTTTTGTTCTTGGGTTCAAACAAAAGAGAGTTGATGTCTTCTTCCTCACCTGAACTAGACAAATCAGTTGTAACCTCTTGGAACTTGGCTTCCGGGTCAAACCAGTCCGTAGCTACGAAACATTCATTCTCCTCGATCCCGGAATCGCCACAGAGCACACACAAATCTTTGTAGTATGGAATTGGCCGAGTCATGAACTGCCTTGCATCTCTATGAGCCTGTAGTTGTTTACAGACAATAACACACTTTAAAAGAAATAAACCAAACACTTAACACTCTATATATCACTGATCCTTTAGATCAAGCACCTTTATATAGTCTTGCCAGACATTATCATCAGCTGTAACCATATGACGCTCATCATCCCAACCAAACCCATCTGATCCAAGAAGACTCTTGATGGCGTTATACTGTCTTCTCAGAGTCTTATACCGGTTCTTCAAGACATCCACAGTAAAGCTAGACTCGAACTTCGCATTAAAGTGTTTAACCATCTCAGTCCACGCTTGTTTCCTGAAAGCACCTTCAATCTGGTTTCCACTTCTCGCTTGGTCCAACATCAGGCCGATGAAATACCGGTCCATTGGAGGATGCCAAGTAGTCCTGCACCGTGAGATGCCGCTTCCTTTTATTGGTTCACATATTCTGTTGTCACCTTCTTCATCTTCGACAATACAAGTGTTAGTCTCTCCTTCAGTAATACACGCCAAACCTGAAACACACAAAGGTCACAGACTAAGAACCCAACAAACCTCGAGCATATACAGTTCAATGGACATAAAGATTGTACCTTTCTGATCAGACATTCCATCAGAGTAAATCAAACACAATTCTTTGTAAAAAGGAATCGACTTTATCCGAAAAGATCGTGAATTAGGATGACCCTTGAAGAAAAAAGGGACAAAACAAAAGTCCTGTCAAAGTTCGGTCTGAAACGAACAACAACAACAGAAGAGAAAACGCAAAACGCACCTTGAGATACGCATCCCAAACGCAATTATCAGCGACCACCATGTGCTTCCTTTCATCCCAACAAAACCCATCTTCATTCAAGAGACTCTTCACAGATCTAAACAAGTTCCTCAACGTCTTGTGCCTGTTTTTCAAAACGTCTTTCCCGTAAGGAAACTTGAACCTCGCGGTGAAGGAAGATGACATGAGCTTCCAAGCGCGTTTGCTGAACAAATGATCGTCGAATCTGTTGCCTCTCTTCACTTGCTCCAACATAAGATCGATGAAGTACTGATCCATCTCTGGCGTCCACACCGTTCTTAATCGCTCGTTATCGTTTCCACCGAGCGTGATCATCTCGGCGCGTGTGTGCTTAGAGAATCAGAAATCAAATTCGAAAAGTTTAATAAATGGGCAGACGCGTAATCGGAGATGTCAAATTGATTTAGCTAAGAGAAGAGATCGTCGCTTACAGAGAACTCCGACGGAGAGAGAGAGCGAGGTGAGCTTTTAGGGATACGGTTATCCGGGAAAAGAATTGTTCTCTTCGTGGCTGAGGTTATTCTTTTCTCCGCAACCAATTAAGAAACCTTAATGGGTATATATTATTTTAATGGGCTTTAGACTAATATAGGCTTACTTGACCCAAATTACTTGTATGGGTCTACATGACGTCGTTTATGTGTTTTTGGGAGTGATTATTCTATTCCACAACTAGCTACTGAGTAGTAGGCTTGGCCATTCGGGTCTGCGGATCAAGTTCGGTTCGAATCCAGTCGGGTCCAGATCAATTCAGGTCTAATTGTTTAAGAACCGATAATACATGTTATTTCCGATTCCCAAAATTTTCAGGTCGGTTTCAGGTTATTTGGGTCTATTTTTGGGTAAATTCACCAATTTTGGGTCAGATTAATTTTATTTGGTTCGGGTTTACATGTTTCCGGGTCTAAATTAGTTGTATTGATTTTGTTTCAACCATGTACTCACCAAACTACCCAAGAAAATCTGCACTATAACCATGAGAGAAAAAAAAATTAAAACCTACATTATACCAAATATTCATAAGAACAATATCAATTTCTTTGCTAGCAGTTTCAATAAACGATCAAACACATCAAAATAAAGTTTTCATGTTCCACAAGCCACATGTCAAATTCAGTGTTCAAATGGTAAAAACAGTTCAAGCGGTGCAGATCAAGCAGATCAAGCGGAAAAGTACAGATTAAGAGTTTGAATGGTAAAAGTAGTTCAAGCGGAGCAGATCAAGCAGATCAAGTGCAAATCAAGCAGATCATGCATGAGAGATGCAGATCAAGTAGAAAAAGTAATTATTATAATTGTAAATGGTAAAAGGAGTTAGAAAAATGCAGATCATAGATTTAAATAATAAAAACTACAACCAAAAATCAAAACACATAAAAATAAACAATACATAAGCCAAGGTACAATAATTTAATCAAAAACTATTTTGATTTGCCCATAACATATCTGCAATATTATCTCTAATGTTCGCCATATGATCTTCATCAACCATATTTGTTGTCTCCATGTCACTTGGATCACCTTCAGAATCTTCGTTGTTGATATTTGTGCATCTCATTACTTCAACAAAATCTTCATTAAAATAACTTGAAATGCTGATAAAATTATGTAGTCTCATTGTAGTAGTTACTATTTTTTGAACATGAATATCATATCTCGGAAAATCACACAAAATCCTTCATTTCTTCTTCCAAACTCCAAATGTCCTTTTAATAACAGAACGTAGAGATGCATGACATCGATTAAACAATTCTTGTTTATTCTTAGGAGGAGGACCATTATTGAAATGAGACATATGGTACCTAATAACCCCATTCCGAGAAGATCTATAGGGAGCCAAAAAGCCTCGCTTATTTAGATACCCAGAATCAACTACATAATACTTGTCTGCTAGAGGCAAGGGAAATTCAGGATCACTCTCTCGTGCCATCGTGAGAACTGTTGTATCATGACAAGATCCGAGTGCTCCATTCCAAACATATGTAAACAACATATTAAGATCAAATATCGCCATGATATTAAACGATGTCCTATCATGTCGATTCCAGTACATTCCTTGTAGTTCAAGCTTCACTTTAACACATACATGAACTCCATCCATAGCTCCTACAAATCCACTAAAGTATGACCATTATTTTCTGTTCATTTGCAATCTTTCTGGAATTCGAAGTAATTCCTGTCTTGTTGGACTTAACATAATCACAAGCAAGTAACTCCGTCGCCCTTAGAACTTCAAGAAATTTTTGGTTCACTGTCTCATGTGTCCTTCCAAACCATACTCCAACATCCCTTTGAACATCATTGTGCCCACAAATGCGCAAAAAAATTGCCACACTCTCTTCAATGCTAACATTCAGAGTAGGACGTAAACCGTAGTTTGATTGCAGTGCGTCACATAAAGATCTAAAAACATCAAGGGACATTCGCAGTAACTGAAGGCACTCATCAGTATCTTCTTGTAGTCTACGCCAAATATTTCTCCATCCTAAACCACCATATGTTTGAACTGGTCCTCTTTCAAAATGACGATTATAATAACTCAATGATAGTTGAATTATTAACTCTTCAAATTTCTCATTTTCCAAATTCCATAACTCAATTCTCTCATCATTATTTAGATTGTAGGGATTTTGTGATCGTAACTGACATATACGAAAAGCCTAAAATATTTTAACCACAAAATTAAAACTAATAGACATTAGTCAACAATAAAAACTAATTTAAATCAATGAAAAATATCATTAATCGAAAATATAATACATAATAGACATTACAAAATATAATGCCAAACAAAACAAATGGACTATTAATAAAGCACAAATCTTATTAAACTAGTTATCCGATGCAGAATCACTTTCATGTAGTTCATTTAGATTTAGTCCTCGTTCAGATCCCCATATGTTGAATAATCCTCCTCGTCTTCTTGGACGTGATGTTTTACTTGTAGAAGCATTTTTGTGAAACCAAATCTGGTGATACTCCTCTGACGACATTCTCGGAAATTGGAACTTCTTCTTCATTTGAAACTCCTTGCCGACCCTGTGTTGTAGTTTATACTTCTGTTTCTAGTGAAAATCCACGTTTAATATTTGTTGGAGGGACATATTGTGGAGCATTTTGTGACGAACCCCATTGATGAGTGGTCGATGATAAACCCCAATGTGGAACAACATATGTAGATCCCCATTTGTTGAGTACTTGGTGATGAACCCCATTGTGGAACATGTTGTGTACCCCATTCCGGAGTATTTGGAGATGAACTCCATTGGGAGGCATTTGGCGGTGCACCCTATTGCGGAGCATTTGAAGGTGTTTCCCATTGATACGCATTAGGAGGTGTACCCCATTGTGTTGCATTTGGAGGTGTTCCCCCATTGATACGCATTAGGAGGTGTACCCCATTTTGGTGCATTTGGAGGTGTTCCCCATTGTTGAAAACCAGAACTCCATGGCCCGCAAGTTGGACTGCCAAACTTTTGTCTAGATTCTAACCGCTTTCCCACATATTCACCGTCCCGCGTATATCCAGTAAGAGATTGTAAAAACTTCAACTTATCTTCTATGGTTGTTACAGCTCTATCAATGAAGTACTTGTGCCAAAATCTTTCTTCTTTAAATGCATCGATGCATACCCAATAAAAGTTGGTGTCATTTGGAGGCTCTATTGATTCAAATATCTTCACGACAGTATCAAATTCATTGTAATCATCTTCGTCAAAATATTTGGACGTAGCTGTTGTAAACTTTGGCACTGAAACTCTCTAAAGCCAGTCATTGTATCTGTCAGGGTTGTCTCGAATGATTGTTTTCTACGACTTCCTTGGGATCCACTCCTGGAAGAGACTCGGGAGTTTGCTGCACCTCTTTGTGAACCACTTCCACGCCTTAACCCACCTCGTTGTTGAACTCTAGAAGTAGAAATTTGAAAAAGATCAGCAGTAGGTGAAGAATTATGATGAAAATTTTCACAGGTGAACTCATATGAAGGACGCCTTTCATCATCAATATTAACGCGATAGATTTCTTCATTTTCTTGAGTCTCAGGAACCTGAATGTGTTGCATATCACCACCATATGTTTCAAAGTACAAATGACCTTCATCATTACTTTAACCATCATTTATCAACTCTTTTCTTCTTTGGTGCAAAGACTACTGAGACTGTGATTGGATGTCATATAATATGAAACAACATTGCATCACATCCCAATGTTCTGGTGGCTTTCGTTTAAATGATTTTTCAATCCTATCTACCTGTTAACAAGATTGTATAGGTTTTAGACTACAAATATTACATATATGTTATTTATTAAACATATTCTTGTTGTAAGAGATATTTGTATGTACTTACTTCATGATCTTTCCACCATGAATTAGACGTAGATATCACAAATATAGTAGGATCAACCGAAATGCCCGTGGAATTTTTCATAAGATGCTTGTACTTCTTGTATTTTCTTTTTAACTGATCAAGTTTTTCTTTGAAGAACCGGTAGTTTACGTTGATATTAAATTCTTGGTTGAATTTATCAACGATAAAATCTTTACCAGCAGGCATCAGATCTTTGAAACGGTAATCGCTCATGGCAATTGCTCGATCGTACAACTCAATAAACACTCGTTCTCGGTTAAGATTTCATTTAAAATTGTCTTCCCTCTAAAAATTTACAAGTTTTCAATTATTTTACTTTAGAATTAACTATTCTAAAATGTTAGAAAATTATTAAATATTACTATGTTTCTTTAGGAAGGTTTATATCTTCTTCATCTGAAAATGTTGTGTTGGTTCTGCGATTAGATGTCATACCTACAATTTTCAAATCACACAAAATATATTATTTTGACTTAATACATATGTTGGATTTTAAAATTTATTTTAAAATAAAAATTAAATGTTATTCTTTATGCATATGTTTTCGTTACATTAAGTCTTTTTATTAAAGTTCCAAACCATTCCTAAACTCAACCGACGATTTACATACCAACGATTATTACCATATATACGTTTCTTGATTATAACCTTTTAGTTGTTTAGTTTTATGTTTTTTATTAATTAGAAGTCTATTGAAGATTTTGTTCTTTAGATAATTTATTTACTTTTCTATTTATGAATGGGCCTTGTTTTTCTAAGTTGCTTCTGGTCTATATATTTTCAAGGCAAGCACTGATTTTATATGGTTTAATATATATAAAGGATTCGTTGTACTTATGAATTAATGATTTTTTGTACTTATAAAAGATTCGTTGTACTTACTAACAATGGATTAATTAATATTTCTACTTATGAATTAAAAGATTCGTTGTACAGTTTCAATCAAATGACCAAAGAAAATCCAAATTTATTTACAACTTATATATGTCATTTTCAATACAATTTTTCACGAAGTTTAGATAACTTTTAGTATTTCCATTTTAATTGTTGTAACTAAGCTACATTCAGTCTTTTTTTCTGTTTGTCAACACAATTAATATTTTTATACATTTTAAGTTTGTGCATTTTTCAATCAAAATTATTGAATCCTGTTATATAAATCTTTTTCTAGTGTTTCAAAAAAATTATAAATCTTTTTATACTAAATTAATTTGTGGGAAAGATTTATATATATATATATATACATATATTTTTGTTTTACTATATATAAATTAAAATGTTACATAGTTTCTACTTTTAGTTAATATATATATATATATATCTTATAATATATATTTACATGCATGTGTTATAGGTAAATTATAAAATATACTAAAAATATAAATATTTTTAATTAAATCTGCTATATTTTACAACTATTTATATTATATAAATTTAATTAAAAGAAGTAAATTTACCTTGAAAAAATCAGTTCAATAAACAAATTATATTTTGTTTGTTGGCAAAGAAGGATTCTTAAAAGATTACTGCAATAAAAATTACATGCATTAACATATATAATTTCTAAATATTTATAAGTTTATTCAAAAAGATAAAAAAATCAAGTTCAAACAAAAAAACCTTACGATGGAAGGTGAAAGCATTGTGTGAGTTTGTGAGTATGATACATTGCACAATTTCTAGACAGTAAATACATAATTTTTATTTAATTTTTTTATAAAAAAAATCATTCATTGGTCAGCAAAAAAAAAGTCAATGGGTAAACAGCTTGAAAATGTGGGGGGGGAGAACGCCATGAAGGACATCTGCTTTTGTGCACTAAAAGACAAAAATATATTGATATTTCTGCAATTATCCTGCCCTGATTTATTTTTTTCCAAAAAATGTGAATGGTAACCTATTACGAAGTTGTCATGTCCTGTCTTCGTAGTGTGTTTATCATGTTTTCCATTCACACACTAAGCGGTTCATGCAGGAGAGATGCAGATCAAGTAATTTATTTTAGTTGTGAATGGTAAAAGCAGGTCAAAAAAGCAGATCACGTATTTAAATAATAAAAATTACACTAAAATATCAAAAGACATAATATATAAACAACATATAACAAAAGTAAATAATTTAATAAAAAATATTTTAATTTGCCCATAACATATCTGCAATATTATCTCAAATGTTCATCATATGATCTCCATCAACCGTGTTTGTTGTCTCCATGTCCCTTAGATTATTTTCAGGCTCTTCGTTGCTGATATTCATGTTTTTCATTACTTCAACAAAATCTTCATCAAAATAATTTGAAATTCTTATAAAATTATGTAGTCCCATTTTAGCAGTTATCACTCTTTTTGAACATGAATATCATATCTTGGAAAATCACATAAAATCCTCCATTTCTTCTTCCAAACTCCAAATGTCCTTTCAATACTAGAACGTAGAGATGCATGACATCGATTAAATAGCTCTTGTTTATTTCTAGAAAGAGGACCATTATTAAAATAAGACATGTGATACCTAATAACCACATTCCGAGAAGATCTATAGGGAGCCAAAAAACCTCGCTTATTTGGATACCGAGAATCAACTACATAGTATTAGTCTGCTGGAGGCAAAGAAAATTCAACATCACTGTCTTGTGCCATCGTGAGAACTGTTGTATCGTGACATGAGCCTGGTACTCCATTTCAAACATATGTAAACAACATATTTAGATCACATATTTTCATGATGTTAAATGATGTCCTATCATGTCGATTCCAGTACATTCCATGTAGTTCAAGCTTCACTTTAACACATACATGAACTCCAGCCATAGCTCCTACAAATCTACTAAAGTATGGCCAATATCTTCTGTCTGATTGCAATCTTTCAAGAATTTGAAGTAGCTCTTGTCTTGTAGGAGTCTTAACATAATAAGAAGCAAGTAACTTTGTCGCCATTAGAACTTCAAAGAATTTTCTATTCACTGTCTCTTGTGTATGTCCAAACCATAGCCCAACATCTCTTTGAACTTCATTGTGCCCAAAAATTCGCAAAACATTGTCACACTCTCTTCAGTTCTAACATTATGAGTGAGATGTAAACCATATTTTGATTGCAGTATGTCACATAAAAATCTAAAAGCATCAAGAGACATTCTTAGTAACTGAAGACACGCGTCATCATCTTCTTGAACTCGACGCCAAATATTTTTCCATCCTAAATCGCCATCTGTTACAACTGGTCCTCTTTCAAAATAACGATTGTAATAACTCAATGATGGTTGAATTATTAACTATTCAAATTGCTCATTTTCTATATGAAAAGCCTGAAAATTTTAACCACAAAATAAAAACTAAATCAATAAGAAATATCATTTATCAAAATACCAATACATAACTGAATAAAAAGTAAAACAAACATAACGACTACGAGCAAAGCACAAATTTTAGTAAGCTAGTTATCCGATGTGGAATCACTTTCTTGTATTTCATTTAGATTTAGTCCTCTTTCAGATCCTTAAATGTTAAATAATCTTCCTCGTCTTCGTGGACGTGATGCTTTACTTGTAGAAACTCGTTGATGATCATTTTTTGTAGTTGGTACTTCTGTCTCCAGTGAAAATCAATGTTGAATATTTGTGGGAGAGATATATTATGGAGCATTTTGTGATGAACCCCATTGATGAGTGGTTGGTGATGAACCCCATTGTGGAGCAACAGATGTAGAACCCCATTGTTGAGTATTAGGTGATGAACCCCATTGTTGAGAATTTTGAGGTGCACCCCATTGTGAAACATGTTGTGCACTCCATTGCGGAGCATTTGGAGGTGAACTCCATTGCGGGGAATTTGGCGGTGTTCCCCATTGTGAGGTGTTGATGTACCCCAATGTGGTGCAGTAAGAGGTGTTTCCCATTGTTGAAAACCAGGGTTCCATTGCCCACAAGTTGGACTACCAAACTTTTGTCCAGATTCTAACCTCTTTCCCACAAATTCACTCTCTCGCGTATATCCAGTATGAGCTTGTAAAAACTTCAAATTATCTTCTATGGTTCTTTCAGCTATATCAATGAAGTACTTGCGACAAAAAAATTTCTTCTTTGAATGCATGAATGCATGCCCAATAAAAATTGGTATCTTTGGAAGCTCCATTGATTCGAATATCTTTCACTACAAGAAAACTAAGAAGTTACTACGAAACATTACTAGGAAATATATTCCTCGTAAATTTACTACGAAATTACGTCAAAATTACTTGGAAAATACATTTCCTCGTAAAGTCGTCGTAAAATCACGAGAAACATATTTCCTCGTAAAGCCGTAGTAGATTTACGAGGAAATGACGTGGAAGATTACATTTCCTCGTAAGACCGTAGTAAAGCTTGTTCCTCGCAAAAGCCTAGTAATATTTTACTACGAAATTAAGAGGAAAATGTGTTTTACTACGAAATTAGGAGGACCTGGATAGGAAATATGGAATTTAAATAAAACGTGTTCATTTCATAGCAATTTCCTAGTAAATGCTCAGATTTGAAAATTTCTATAAATACCACAATTGTGATTCATTTGAAACACACCAAAAAATAATCAGCTATAAGCTTGATTAAACACAAAAAAATGTCCGGTCCGGGAAATATTTTCGAGTTGCGGAAGTGGATGTATTCACACAGAGATAATAACGGGAGGGTGATGACAGAATATCTCGAAGGGTTGGAGACGTTTATGCATCAAGCAGATTCTACACCACTCACACAAGAAAGTGGTAAGATGTTCTGTCCTTGTCGGAAATGCTGCAATACAAAATTAGGCCCTCGTGAAATGGTTTTGAAGCATTTAATAAACAGAGGGTTCATGCCTTATTATTATATTTGGTATCAACATGGAGAAGATGCTAGTTGTAGGAATGATGAAGCTAGTAGTAGTAGCAATTTGCAAGTTGAACCGGTTGATCATTTGCGTAATGAAACTAGTTATCATCACCAGGAGGAACAAATGGTAGATTGTGATAGGGTTCATGATATATTAGGTGATGCATTTGTAACTCATGATGATGATGAAGTTGAAGAACCTAACTTAGATTCAAAAAAAATTTATGAAATGTTAGAAGCTGCGAATGAGCCAATTTACAGTGGTTGTAAAGAAGGTCTGTCTAAATTGTCGTTGGCTGCTAGAATGATGAGTATTAAAACCGATCACAATCTACCTGAAAAATGTATGGATGCATGGGCAGACTTGTTTAAAGAGTATTTGCCAGAAGAGAATGTGTCTGCTGAATCTTATTATGAGATTCAGAAATTGGTATATAGTCTTGGGTTGCCCTCGGAGACGATAGACGTTTGCATCGACAACTGCATGATTTACTGGGGAGATGATGAGAAGTTAGAAGAATGTCGATTTTGTAAGAAACCACGATTCAAACCGCAAGGTCGAGGGCGTAATAGGGTGCCGTACCAAAGGATGTGGTACCTACCAATCACAGACAGATTGAAAAGATTGTACCAATCTGAGGAGACTGCTGGAGGGATGAGATGGCACGCCGAGCATACTCAGACGGATGGAGAGATGACTCATCCATCAGATGCAAGAGATTGGAAACATTTTAACAATGTACATCCACATTTCGCTAGCAATAGCCGGAATGTGTATCTTGGATTATGCACTGATGGATTTAGTCCATTTGGAATGTCTGGGAGACAATATTCATTGTGGCTGGTCTTTCTTACACCGTATAACCTGCCACCGGAGATGTGCATGCGACGAGAGTTTCTATTCATGACCATATTAATATATGGTCCAAAACATCCAAAAGATCTCTCGACGTTTTTCTACAACCACTGATAAAAGAGTTGAAAGATTTGTGGTCAACAGGGGTGAGGACATATGATTGTTCAATGAAAACAAACTTTACGATGCGAGCGATGCTTTTGTGGACCATAAGTGACTTTCCTGCATATGGTATGTTGTCTGGGTGGACTACACATGGGAGATTAGCTTGTCCATATTTTAATGGAATGACAGATGCGTTTCAGTTGAAGCATGGTAGGAAGACTAGTTGGTTCGATTGTCACCGTCGATTTCTTCCCGTTTACCACCCATACCGAAGAAACAAGAAATTGTTTAGGCACAAAAAGGTTGTCATAGACACTCCTCCTCCATACTTAACTGGAGAACAAATCGAAGCGCAAATCGATCACTACGGTGCTCTAGAAACAGCTCCTCGTGGTGGGAATTGGCATGTTCCCAGTAATATGCCTGATTTTTATGGTGTTCAGCACAATTGGCACAAGAAGAGTATATCCCAGTAATATACCACTTTTGGTGATTCATTTCTAACACACCCAAAAACAATAAACCATAGATGATAATCATCTATAGGAGCTTTGTTTAAGATATTAATACATGTCTTAAAGGTAATTTTCTTAAGAGATATGTAATAATATCTTAGACAAATGCTCTCATAGAAGATAATCTTCTATTATGAGTTTGTTTCAATTTGGGGTTTTGAGTTTGGGGATTTATAAGTTAAAAGTTGTGGTTTGGGGTTTTGAGTTTGGGGATTTATAAACCCTTTCCTCGTAAGGCCGTAGTAAGTTTACTAGGGTCTTACGAGGAAAAAAACGCGGGCATAGCTATTTCCTCGTAAGAGCCTAGTAATTTTACTAGGGTTCTACGAGGAAACCCAATTCCTTATATAAACTCGAGCAGTCCGATTTTTCATTTTCTAGTAACTGACTCTCAGAATCCTCTAAAGGTAGTAGTTAGGTTAGTGTTTAGTTTAGAGAATTTAGATTAGGTGGTTAGTTTAGGGAATTTAGATTAGGTGGGTAGTTTAGGGAATTTAGATTAGGTTGATTTACTTTTTTTAACTGTTTTTTTAATGATACGGGAAATTAATGTTTTAATTTTTTTGATTTAGATGCCTAGAGCAGACAAGATTGCTAGGGCTGCTGGTAAGAGGACGTCGTCTCTTGATCAGTCTCTTGATCGGGGGATTCACTACGGAGATATATTTGGGCGTCGGGATACTCCGGGTTCATCTTCGTCAGCTCCCGGTCCATCTTTGATTCCGGATCATGCTGTTCCCGAGTCTCAGGGAGATCCTCCACCACCACCTCCTCCTCCTCCACCGGTCGGGGTTCATCCCGATTTGCAGGTGCCGCCGAACGCACCCTTTGCGGTGTATACGGTGGAGGATATTTTGGCCCTTCCAGGCAGAGAAGGGCTGCTAGAGTTAGATCCTATCCGACGGGACGGGAAAAACGTGTTATGGTATGTTTTAATTTTTAAAAAGTTTTTTTAAATTTATTTCTTAATTAACAAAATATTTATAAATTAATCTAATTAATGATTTATTTTGTGTCTTTCTAGGTTTAATGTTGACAATCGTGTCGGAAATAGCGTCACGGGCTGTATCAAGGGATACTTTCCCGATGCAGCTCCAAAATGGAAGAAGACGGCGAGCCACACAAAAAAGACGTGGTTCAAAATGTTCGCTGTAAGTTTAATTAATGATCAACTTAATTTATTTTCATTATTTAAAACTATTAATATTATTGAACTAATCCGTCTTTTTTTTTGTTAATTACAGCAAAGGTATCGTTGGTCTCTTGGGATTCACCAGCTGGTGAAGACAGAGTTTGAGGCCAAGGCTAAATCACGATTGCTCGACACGGTCTAAAACTGGAAGGGCGACTATCAGGTATAGATTTATAAATTATAATATATATATAGTTTTAAAATTATTATTGACTTTAATTCTAATTAATTATTTTAAATTAGGTGGATGGTTACGAGGCCGGGAAACCCGATTGCCTCACAATTGAGGTGTGGGATGGCCTCATCGCCTATTGGGGGTTGCCGGACTCGGTCAGAACCTCAAGCACAAACTCCGAGAACCGCATGACTAGAGACGAGTATGGCAACACGAAGATGCTGCACAACACGGGTCGAAAACCTCACGCGGGAGTTCGTCTAGACATGGTAAGATGATTATTAATAACTATTTTTTTTTAATTTGAATATTCCAAATTTTTAATTTAATTTTCAAATTTTCTTTTAGGCTAAAGAGACTGGAGTTCTTCCATCTCTGAAAGACCTTTACGAGAGGACCCACCGGAACAAGGCTGGGCAGTTTGTAGATCCTGCTTCGGAGCGGATCTACAACGATTTTGTTGCCCGAATTGACGAACGCCAGACTCAGCTGACTCAGCAGACTGGGACTCCAGTCGTATTATCCACTCTTGAAGTGGATAAGATTTACGAGGAGGTAAATAATTTGTTTTACTATTAATTTTTATTATTTATTTAAATTTTTTTAATGTTATTAATATTTTTATTTACAGGTCGCCCCTAGGAAAAAGGGGCGTATCGTCGGGATTGGCTCGATTAACGATGTCTCTGCAGCGACATCGTCTTATGCTCAGGAGCAGCATGATGCCAATGCTCAGCTGCGCTCGGAGTTGCAGACGACGCAGTCTCATGTGGTTTCGCTCACCGAGCAGATGGTTTCTCTCAACGATGTCCTCGAATATATGGCGGGTGGAAACCCGCAATTGGCGGAGATGTTGCGTCAGAGACGGGAACGCGCGGGGATTCCAACCCAACATCATCCACCATCACAGTCACAGCCGTCAACCAACTTAGGAGAGGAGCATGATTTAGCGAGCCAGGACGAGTTCGTTCGGCAATTTCACGAACATAATCCGTATCCGTAGTTTTTTTTAATTTAATTGTATATTCTGAATTTTAAAACTTAATTGTATATTATATAGCTATTTATAAAATATTTTCTTTTATTTATAATTTGATTTTTTTTTCTAAAAAAATAAATTATTTATATTTATAATTAATTTATTTTATTAAGGAAAAAATAAGTCGAAGCAAAATCCTAGTAAAGATTCCAAGTAATATCCTCGTAAGATGTTCTAGTAAACTCCTCGTAAAGTTTACTACAAACTTACGAGGAAGGGCTTACTACGGTTTTACTAGGAAAGATTACGACGACCTTACGAGGAAAAGGTAACCACGCGTTTACGAGGAAAACTTTCCTCGTAAAATGTACTAGGACCTTACGAGGAAAATAGGCTTTACGACGAACGTGTTTCGACGAAACGCGTTTCCTCGTTATTTCCTAGTAACTGTCCCTTTACTAGGAAATAACGAGGAAAACCCGTCCTAGTAAAAGACGAGTTTTCTTGTAGTGTTCACGGTAATATCAAATTCATTGTAATTATCCTCGTCAAAAGAATTTGGACGTAGTTGTTGTAAACTTTGGCGCTGAAATTCTCTAAAGCCATTCATTGTATTTGTCAGAGTTGTCTTGAATGATTGTTTTCTTCGACTTCTTTGGGAACCATTTCTAGCAGAGACCCGAGAGTTTCATGCACCTCTTTGTAAACTACTTCCACGCCTTAGTCCACTTCGTTGTTGAACTCCAGAAGTAGAATTTTGACGCAAGTTCTCACGAGTGAACTGATTTGGTGGATGTGTTTCATCATCAATATTTACGCGATAAACTTCTTCATTTTCTTGTGTCTCAGGAACTTCATTGTGTTGCATATCACCGCCATATGTTTCAGAGTACAAATGACATTCATCATTATTTTGACCATCATTCATCTGCTCCTCTCTTCTTTAGTGCAAATAGTATTGAGACTGCGATTGGACGTCATATAATATGAAACATCGTTGCATCACATCCCAAAGCTTCGGCGGCTTTCGTTTAAATGATTTTACAATCCTATCTACCTGTTAATAAGATTATATTGTTTTTACCCTAGATATATTATGAAATGTTATTTATTTAAAATATTTTTGTTCTATCAGATAATGTATATATTTACTTCACGATCTTTCCACCATGAATCAGAAGCAAATATCACAGATGTAGTAGGATCAACCGAAATGCACGTAGAGTTTTTTATAAGATGCTTGTACTTCTTGTATTTTCTCTTTAGTTGATCAAGTTTTTCTTTGAAGAACGGTAGTTTACGCTAATATTAAACATTTGGTTGAACTTATCACGAGAAACTCTTTACCAGCGGGTGTAGGATCTTTGAAACGGTAATCGCTCATGGCAATCGCTCGATCATACAACTCAATAAATACTCGTTCTCGGTTAGGATTCCATTTAAAATTGTCTTCTCTCTAAAAATTTTTAAAAGAATTTCAGTCATTTTACTTTACTATTAACTATTCTAAAACATTAAAATTATTAAGTACTTACCCTTGCTGACGTTTCTGTAGGTAGGTTTCATCTTCTTCATCGGAAAGTGTTGTATTTTGTCGACGGTTTGACATCTACAATTTTAAATGTAAATAATATTAGTTTGAACTAATTTATAACAAATTTGAGGAATTATATTATTAAGTATAGTATAACAAATTTTATTATATAAGGAGGAACCTAGCTTCTTCAGCGAAGCTGGAAGAATATGTGCTTATAATTTTAAATCTTTGTAAAATATATTTATATCAATAATGTGAAAAAAAATCTGTATACGTATAACTATGAATATATTTATTAGAATAATTATTATTTATAATTTAAAAATTATATATATAAAGTATATTTTATTATTTTTTGATTAAAACAAAGTCATATTTAATTTTAGATGAGTATTAAAATATATTTTCTACTTCTTATAGTATATTATTTTTCTTAAATAAATATGTAAATATATATATATATATATGTTATTTATATTAAATCTTAATTTTAATTAAATACAAATATATCTTGCATCAAAAAGAATACAAACAGATAATGACGAGGAATGGAACTATTTACCATTTTGTTGATATATATTAGTTTATAAAAGAAGTGTGAGAAAAAGTCTTTTATTTTCATTTTACTCATTTTTGTTTCACACAATATCTTAAAGGTTTACTTTCATGTATACTACATACTACATTCTTAGCACAATAATTTAAACAAAGAGAATTTTTTTATACAGTGGAAAAAGTACAACTTGTAAAGTAGTTCAATTTCAATTTATTTATTTCTAACCTAACTCAAATGCAATAGTGTTTCTGAAATAATTTAAATTTATGAAAAAAAAAATTATGCTAACGATACATTAACTTAAAAAATATGCTAGCTATTACTATTTTAACTATTAATTGATGTGCATCCCCAATATAATATTAATGTATAGTGAGTACATTAATTTAAATATAACTAAATAAAGTATTACCTTTTAAATTGAGAATGTAGTATTTTGGTGATGCAGGGGAATAGCACTATGGAAAAAAAGTACGCTGGAATAATATAAGAAGTAGTTTTTTGAGTAGTGAGTGAACAACAGAAGAAATAGTTGTTATTTATAGAAGAAAAATAAAGATTTTTAGTTAATTTATTAATTTGCAAAAATCATGTATTGGAGAGAAAAGTGGTGGAATGGCCAAACAGCTAGAGAAAAGTGTGGACTGTTGTACATGCAGAGGATCTGCTTTTAAGCAAATAAAGAGAAAAAAATGTATATATGTGCAGTTGTCATGTCTTTTATGTTAAATTTGAAAAAAAAAACGTGATTGGTAAATTTATTGAAGATGGTCCACTATTGCAGGAGACCTGTCTTTTATCTGTGTTCAATTCATACTCTCAAACAACAAATATGACGAACACAAGTGATAACTGTGTCATTGTAACAGTTTCAAAAGTTCAAAAACATAACCAAAAGGCAAAAACAATGACTAGTAGCTTCATTAGCATCCAAGCTTTACTCCAACTCAACTCAAAACTCTAACATCTGAAACTAAGAAGTAAGAACATCAAGAATTAGAATATAGATCAACGTATCAAACTTACATAAAGATTAAAGAGAACAACGAGTGAAACTTACAATTCCTATTGCTGAATCTCATTCCTAAAACTCAAAGATCTTGCAAATTAAAAGCATATTCAAATTCTAATAAAAATGAAACAAGTAAAGGTTAGTAATCACAAGTAACAAGCATAAATAAAACTTGAAACAAAAGTATTAGAAACTTGAAATTACCGCTCATAAGATCATCTTCATGTTCCACCTCCTTAAGTAGTTGTTCTTGTCTTATAACTCCTTTGCCACGGACTTTAATCTCACATTTGAGCCATTGCTCGGTGCACATTAACACTTCTATCATGTAATGTGTCAAGCAACTTCTGCTTGGATCCAAAATTTGACCACTTGTGCTAAAAGCAGATTCAGATGCAACAGAATTCACTTGCATTGCAAGTACATCCTTGGCTAATAATGATAAAATTGGATATTTATCACTATTTACCTTCCACCAAGAGAGTACATCATATTCTGAATTAGCCATCACATGAGGACTCTCCACACTCTCTTTCGAATAGAGATCCAACTTGTTTGTTTTTTCTTGAAAACCAGCTTCTTGAACAAGCTCGTTATAGATGTCATTCATGCTCTCATATGCAACACCATTCACAAGTACTATTCTCTGAGATACTTTTTCACCAAACTGTTCTTGAGACTAACAAGAGGTACCTTGAGATTGACTATGAACAGATGCAGCAGACCCGCCAATTTTGTTAGTGTTGTTGTATTCATCGAACAAACTCCTCAAAATGTCTTTAATTTCATTAGTCAAATGAGTCACCTCAATACTATCTTCACCATACAACTTCTCAAAACATTTAGTTAGAAACTTCATCTTCTTGGACGGGTCATGAACAACAGCTACATTGATGAGTTTATTCATCTCAACTTTTTCCCAAATGGATACCAATACTTGCCTAATTTTCCTAACATAAATGCGTCTTTAGATCTTAATATTGCATCAGGACCAGGAGCAGTGCTTAATCCAATAATGTTTCTCGTGACTGTGCATATTGCATGATAAAATTTATGTGCACAGACTAAAGTTGAAGCTGACAAAACCAATGTAGCTTGGTAGAAAATGATTAAGAATTGGACTAACCTGTCAATAGCTTCCCAATCATCTTGAGTGGGGTCCAATTCATTTTTCTCCTTGCACAACCTCATTGAAATAGTCATTATATGGCTTGTCCTCAATTTCCATCTTGTCAAAAGCCACTTTTAACTTCATTGCATATTCTAACATCAAATATGTAGAGTTCCATCTCGTGCTCACATCCAAAGGCAAACTTCCTCTCTTAATTTTTCCTGGCTTAACATGTTGTTCAAATGATACCTGCCTCGATGTTGAAGACCTCACAAACTGAATGCCATTTCGAATTGCATTTATACTTTTGTCAGCTTCCCGCAAACCTTCCTTGACAATAAGGTTGAGAATGTGAGTAGCACAACGAAGATGTAGAAACTGACCTTTTAAAACCATGGTATCATTTCCATTTTCCTTGAAACCTTTCTTAAATTTTTTCATAGTTGAACTATTAGCAGTAGCATTATCCACAGTAATGCAAAACACTCTTTGAGACCCTATTCTTTTAAACAATCAAGACGAACCTTTGAGATTGTTCCTCTTTTATGATCGTATACGTTCTTGAATCCAATAATGAGCTTCCTTAACTTCCACCAAACATCTATAAAGTGAGTTGTGATTACCATGTAACTTGATCATGTATAAGGAGCAACCCAAATATCAGTAGTCAATCAAATCCTTTGATTGTTCTCTCCAAGTATCATCTTCATCACCTCTTTCTTTTTCACATAAATCTCTACTATATCTCGTGTGTCCGTTCTCCTATAATGAGGTGTGGATTTTCACTTTATCACAAAAATGTTTCCATGCTAAGCCGTCTACCCAAGTTAAAGGTAACTCTCCCAACACCATCATCTCATTTTTAGCCTCCCTAAAGACTGTTTTAGAGATCTTAGACCACCTAAGATTACCATCTTCACCATCTAGAGATATCACACCTTGTTCAGTAAATTTATTTGCTGATTGTCATACCTGGTAACTCTTGCAGGCGAAATCCACAATGTTTTTTCAGGCTAGAATGTTCCAGACTTCGTTGAACATGCCATATATTTTCCACAATAGTTGCAATTAGCTCTGTAATTACCTTCCTTTTCTTGGGTGAAATGATCACATTAATGATCTAGTCTTCCTTACTGACTTTGAACCACTGCCTCCATCAGTTTCCTTACGCTTGTTTTTATTTCAAGAACTTGGAGTCTGAACTTCCTCTCTAGATGCATTAGAAGCATCATCAACATCACACACTGGATCATCCCTCTACTCTGGATGGTCACAATAAGCCATCTATAATACACAAAGACAAATTCACAAACAAACAAAACTGATTTAGAGACTTACGTACAGTGAAACAAAAGACTTAGCAGTTTTAGTGTATTACAGTGAATTAAACAAACAAAAGACAAAAATACAAACAAACAAACTTGAATTAAAAACAAAGTACAAAAGACAAAGACACAAACAAACAAAATTGAAGTAAAAACCAAAATCAGTATCAAAAGTCAAAACCTTTCTTTTTCAAATATAAATGTCACTACCAAATCAACCATGTATTCTTTTCTTCTGAAACCTCAAAACCAATATCAGTAGTGAGGCAACAAGAACGCGATGGCTCCTCCTAGAAATTAAATAGATCAGCCACATAGACGTGATTCATAAATCATAGCCATTAATCCATCAAACTAAATCAAAGTAACAAACTATCAGACAAAGAAAGTTAAGCAACTAAATTTCTAAGGTTCGAGAGTTACAAAATACCTGAGATCGACTACGAGACCGAGACGCCTATGATGGAGGAGATGACCTTGAGCTTTGAAATCGACTCACTATACTTTTTGATTCTAGTTTGAATAAAGAAAAAGAGATTGACAATGTTAATTGAGTATAGCTGTATTTTTGAGAAGTGGAAACAAGAATTAGGGAAGTGGAAACGATGTTTGGGATAAATGGAAAATACAAGATATTAGGCTTTAGGTTAATATTTTCGATTCCCATAAAACCTGATCGGGTCTTCGGGTCGGTTCTAAACCCGAATCTTACATGTCCACTATCACCTTACCCGATAAGGTAATTAGCTCGGTTCGGTTCACACCCAAACCGGTGTTTTCCGGGTTGGTTTTGGTTTGGGTTTTCAGGTCCGGGTAAAATGCCAAGGTCTACTGACTAGACTTGAGCATTCGATGTTCTATTTTTGGTATCATGCTCACTAACGGATAAGTTATCCCAATCAAATACAGTTGTAGAAGTCTGGCATATGCGTTGAAGAAGCCTGCTCCAAAACTGAGAAGAGGTCGCACACTACCAGAAGAGATGGTCTCTAGTAGAGGTGGGCACAGATCGAATAGTACTATAATTTTTAGTATTTGTGATTTGCTTCATAATTTTTGGATATCTGATTTTCCAATTTGCTTTACTTCAGAAAAATACGGATATCCGGTTTTCCGGATATCCGGAAAACTAACGGATATTTGCGAATAGTTATGGATATTTACGGATACCTCATCTACTTTGTTCAATACAAGTAAATTTAGAAAAAACTATACAAATTTATTTATTTATTTTAAATATCTTTTACAGAATATAACATAAAAAGTAAAATCAATGAAACTATATGCTTCTAAAAAATTTTAAATTAATAAAATTTTCTTATAAAATATGTTTAAGAAAAAATGTAGTTTTCTACGAAAATTTTATATTTTTCTTAATTTAATATTGTATATGTAATTTAAAATAAAATTATAAGTTAAAATAATAAACATATGAGATTATACATTTAAACTTATAAATTAAAATATAGATATATATCTATTTACATAATGGACGAAGCATATATCCATTTTTAAATTTTTAATATTTGAAATTTGCTTTGTTTTTAACGGATATTAATTTTTAGTATTTGCTTTGCTTCGAATACTTATGGATATCCGGATTTTTCGAAACGAATAACAAATCAAATTAAATTTAACGGAGAAAATACTCACCCTTAATTTCTTGGTATTGACCACAAAGACAGCAGGTGGGATCAATAGCAGAATTCCAACATGAGAGTCACCCTCTAAACGGTCCAAGTGACAAACCCAAAAGAGAAATGCGTGTTTAGGAACTAGGCCGCTTGTTTCCGTTTCCAGTTCCAGTTGGACTGTTGGGCGAAGGTGCTCCCAAGTCTTTTTAATTGAGAAAGAGGTACTCCCAAATAATTCCACGCCATTGCACATTTTAACTAGGGTTAATTGCTTCAAATACCTAGATAATAAGATTTATATAATTCGCCTTTAAACCAGATAAAACTGTAATTATCGAGAAATCTGTGAAACACAGCAAACTACTGACAAAACTAATGACAAAGGTTCTCTCATATTTGTCGCAAAATAAAGTGTTTTGACAAAGCTAAATCACAAAACCATGCTAAAGAAAATTAACTATCAAGCAAAAGCTTATACTCTTTCACTTCTTAGACCTTTTCGCTGGGACCCTGCAAAACCAAACAACCCAATAAAATGAGTTGAGAATCCTCTGCCACAATACAACAACACTTTGGTCAATTATGATCAATACTTACTATGCGGTTTGAGCAGGCGGTGCAGCGGCAGGAATGTCTCCTCCAGGACCCTGAATACAAAGTCACAAAACCACATTATACAAAATGAACAACAACAGATCACTTAACTTATAAAAGCGTAAGAAACTACCTTGGCAAGTCGTTCCTCTCTACGGGCATGTTTCCTCTCTCGGCTAGCCTTGTTCTTAGCCCTCTTAGCCTCAAACTGGTCAGACAAAGTCTTCTCCCTAGCCTTCTCAGCCTTTGATTTGTGGATACTTTCCATTAAAACACGCTTGTTCTTGAAAACGTTACCCTTGACTCTCATGTACATGTCATGGTACATGTGTTTGTCAATCTTCTTGGACTCACGGTACTTCTTAAGAAGACGCCTCAAGACTCTCATCCTCCTCATCCACAACACCTTTGTCGGCAACCTTGCCTCCCTTGTACCCTTTCTCTTACCTTATTACAGAATCATTACACAACAGCAACATAAATGGTCTGTGATAATATTATTCAAAGAGTGTTGGTTCAAATTGCTACGTACCGTAACCAGAGTGACGTCCCTTCATTTTAGCAATCTTCATGCGGCGAGCTCTGGAACGTGAGTGGATCTTTGTTGGCTTCCTGATGATGAAACCGTCCTTCACTAGCTTCCTGATGTTTTGGCCTACACAACAAAATCCGAACAATCAAGAAACCATAGTGAATCCAGAGGCTACTAAATCAATGAAAAGATTCCCGAGCTCAAATTCATCAGATTGAAATGCAAATCGAAAGAAGAAAGAAGAAAAAGGAACGTACGCGAATTAGCCATGGAGATGTCATTGCCTTCGTTAGGATCGAGCCATACTTTCCCCTTTCCGCACTTCAGCACTGAGGCTGCGAGCCGCTTTTGGAGCTTCAGCGATACCATTTTTTTGCGTCTCCCTTTCGATCTTGGCGAAGAAAAGCTAATTTGGGGAAAGATGATCTCTTTATATATGACTGTTTTTAGGGTTACTATCTTCCGCAAAAACCTATTCTTCCTTATTGGGCCTTCCATGAAGCCCATTCTAGGCTGAGTATTGCACACAGACTACACTAGGTCTACTTGGCCCACCATTAAAATACATCTTCTTCTTTTTTTTGTATAATACATCACCCTTCAAAGAATCATTTAGGTTACTGCTTTTATCTAATCTAAATGTACCAACTACAAAATCAAGGTGAATTAATATGCAATGGGGACATCATCTACCAAGGAATTCATTGGAAAAGTGAATTACAAGCATTCTTTATGGCTATTCAAAACTGTAGGAGTAAAGGTAACAGAAGAATGATATTTGAAGGGGCTAATCAACAATGGTAAGTTTAGTTCACAAGTCATCTTCCAATTTTGATGTCTCCAATTGACTCAATGAAGTTTGAAGATGTGCAGAAATGTTTGAAATGGCACAATTTCGATGGGCAAACCCAAACTCAAAACACAGTAGCAAACATACTTGCAAATCAAGGCATCCCTCGACAAATAACATTTTAAATTTTATACATATATCCCAAATGTCATTATGGATTATTTGTCAGATGATTATTTTTATCATTAATACATTTATTCGAAAAAGAAGAAATGTACCAACCTACACTATCATACATATCATCAACAATTTAAGTGAAGGTTATTGGTTTGTGGGGTTTTACGAATATTGACATCTAAACTTAATTCAGATTTTATTCATTTTTATAAACATAATTATAAAGTTTATAAATAAGACTTCAAACTATTGTTATTTAATCAATTAAATTATTAACATGTTTAGTTTTGAGAAAATATCATAAATAGAAATCAACAATAAATAATAATGTTTATGTCACTGCTAATATCAAGTCATGTCATATATTTTTGATATACCATGTCATATTTTTCTAATAAAAATAATGTGATTATGAGACATAAGCAACTTTCAAAAAAAAAAAATCATTTCTCAAATACTGTATGGAGATAAAATAAAAAACATTAAATTACTCTACATCCTAAACTTTAATCATGATTTCACCTTCTAAACACTTTCCCTTAGCTCTACTCACTAAACCATATATCCATATATATATATATATATATATTACTTTTTAATGAATGCTATTTTGGGAATCTTTTATTTTATTGTGCAAAAATTTTAAAAAAAAAAATTGATCCAGTGTTATTTGAGAAAATTTCTTTTTAACTCTCGATGTTTTTTTTTTAAATTTAGATTTTTTTGCTAAAGTTATAATTATATAAATCTGAGAGAAAATCTTTGGAATTATAAATACTAATTAAAGTAATATATGAAAATCTGTAAGGTTTATTTAGATTTATAAATCTTAAATATATTTTAACTTATTTAAAACTACACTACATTTTGAAGTCCATTAAGGCATGGCCATTGGTTCTCATATCTAAGAATAGATAAAGAAAATATTGTAGTTAATTAAAGGAGTATCTCAAATTTGAGATTCACATCCAAAAATATTTCATTTCCAATATTTTGAGATATTTTTTTTATAAGCATCTCAATTGTTTGTTTAATTTGGGGGTATCACAGACTTATGTAAATGTCCATAATAATTTTTATAAAGAGATGCAGTCCACGGTTGATACTGACTACATGTATTCAAATAAGATGGAAGCAATAAGTCTATATCTACGTGACCATACAATGGAATGTAATAGTGCCTTTAAACCCAAGTTGATTATCAACCCAAAGCTCACTTACCATTATATCCATCATGTTGATGTTGTTAATAACTTAACATTTGAGATATTCATTGTACAACATATTTATTTTTTATTTATTTTATGCTAGATACTCAAAATTTTGAACTCTCCTTAATTGACTTCAATGCGTGGACCTTCCTTATTGTATCCAAAACCAAAATAAGAAACATGGTTGCATGGCAAAACCTAAAAATAGATTAGAGGAAGCAAAAAACCCCTTAAATATAGAATAACCCAAAATACCTTTTGAGTTATTTAAATAACCAATTCCCGTTTTGACTTTTCTTGTTAATACTTACGAGAAGAGAGAAAATAAGAAAAGCATCCCCCAAAAAATATATGAAAATGGTCGGAAGGATCTTTCTCCTTTTCCTCTCCATCGTCGTCACGGTGGTCATCGCCGGAAAAGCTCCACCACCAAAATTCACCGAGACTGGTAAAGCCTTAGCAGAAAAACTCTGCGAGAAATCCGAAGACAAAGAGTTTTGCGTTTCGAGCCTAACCTCACATCACGAATCAGAAACCGCAACCGCTCCAAAACTAGGCGTGATAGCGTTAAGCGTCGCGTCCACAAACGCTTCGGACACGTCTCTCTATATCAGATCGAAACTTAAACAAAAGAACCTCGAGCCCGCTTTGGAAGACACGTTAGACGATTGTTCTAAGAACTACCTAGACGCAGTCGCGCAGCTCGACGATTCTCTAGCCGCTTTGCTCTCGAATGCGTTCATTGACGTTGATATTTGGCTCAATACGGCGATTAGCGATGGAGAGGCTTGTGAAGACGCTTTGAACGAACGTGCTGGTAATGACGCTGAGCTTGATCGTAGGAACGCTAACTTCTTGAAGCTTTGCAAGGACGCTCTTCTCATCAACACTATTTTAACTCCATAAGTTTATTGTTACGACTAATTAATTACTTTGTATTTGTTTGTCATAATTTTCTATAAATTGTTTCGATATGTGGAGGTAAGTTAAACGATACTTGTTTTGGGAAATTTTCAAGTGATCAACATATTGGAGTACATATATGATACATACAATATATATTCGTTTGTCCATCTAATGTAACTTTAATACCAGTACTTTATTACCAGTAACGAGTTATTTACAAAAAGAATCTCAATGACATATATAAAATAAAGGGCAAATCTCTCAAATAATTTTTTTGATTTTTTGTTATAAAAATAGACATTAAAAATGACCAAAATAAAATTTTTTATTTTGAAAATTTTAATATTTTTATTTTATTTTTTTGGTTTTATACCTTACCTCCAAAACCCCACCTCACATCTCTAAACCCTAAGTCTACGTTAGTTAACCCAAGGGTATGAATGTATATTTACACTCTTTAATAAAGTCTATTTTGGTCATTTTTCTTACTGAGTGTTATTTTGTGGACAAAACTTTTTTATGCCTATCTTAAAGTATTTCTCTAAAACAAATGTCATTTCGATTTTTTTTCATGTTAATCTGCACATCTATATTCTTGGCTTCTGATTCGATGATGAAACTGGGACCTAAGTTTCAAAATTTTATTCTTCTAATTGTTAATTGTCCTAACCTATTTATCTTATTTTTATATCCATATAACCAACAAGGTAAACTAGATTATTTATTTCATTTTTGATTCTACTTTACAATACGAAAATGGTACCACATTTATTGTTGGAACTAAATTTATCATAAAAATCTGATTCACTAGAAGTCCATCCAACACATGCGGACTTGACAATATTTTCGATCAGTCGATGGATCAAGCGTGCCAAATTATTTCTTCTATCAGACGTTACTTCGAGTTCCATGTAGCGACCTCCAGGCCAAGCATTTAACGGTGAAGATTTGAAGTCCGGCTAGTTAGCCAACGGCCTGAGATTTGCGAAGTAAGGTACGAACGTGCACCTCAAATATTTAGAATAGTTGAGATCGAGCTGAACCCTTAGAATGCTCTCTGTGAAATGTATTATTTATTTCTTTGTTATATTCATTGTCTTCATTAATATCGTTCATGTAAACTATCTTACCAAAATTCTAATTATAGAGGATTCTCGCATTACATCAAGACTTTGACATTTGCTTGCTTCACACCCACGTTATGAGTTCGCTTAGTTTTTCACTAATGCTCTTCACGGTTTGCTCCTTGTGATAGTGATCTTGGATGCCTTCAATGAAGACAGAGAACACCATCGCCGATGGAAAGTCAGCTCTCTCTGGCGCTTGGAACCCATCTCTCCAATGGACATCTATTGATCAAAGAAGAAATGTTCTTCTCCAGCACTGATTTGAGATATTCCTCTGAGAAAAAGAACTTCCCTCTTCCCACTTCCACGCCATGAACACGTCCTTCAAGTTACCATGTTTGAGGCATGAGAGCAAGCAACGCCTTGACATTGTGTGCTTGGAGGTCAGGGTTCAGAAGGCGACCAACCAGTGTGAGATCGTAGGTTGCTAGGAGATTGGCGTTGTCGAACTCGTCAATGACAATGGGTTCGAGATTCAGAGATGAGTTTCTTCGGCGCAACACAGTAAACATAGCGAGACATTCTTGACAGAATAAGATGATGAGAATTATAGATTATGCTTGGGAAAAGAGTGTGATGAATCCATTCTCTAACTATCTTCACATATATATATAGCGGTATTAGCTGATACTGACACTAACACTTCATATCTTGGTAATAAAAGGAGAATCTCCATCATATATTGATGGTAATGATCAATCAACGTGATTTTTGTAAACTGATTACGGATTTTAGATGTTCTGGTTTCCAAATCATATTGTGTTTGGAGAAATCAAGTGTCTTGATTTTATTGAAAAGGATCTATTCCCGTGATGATGTTATGTTTTTAAAACATTCTTCAATAACTTGTTGCAGAGATGATTTGTGGGACCCAATTGTATGAATAATAGTCAACCAAGTTTCCATATTATTTGTCGATGCAAAGGAATCATCCTTGATTTCGAGTTGATTTATGGATATTGCCCAATAATTGAGATCTTTCCATAAATTTCGTTTTCTGTAAAGAGATTCTCCGTTAAAAACAGAGATTTGGCGAGCACGATCCCTAGATATTGTTGCAGATCAGTCATAAGATTGCAATTTATGAAGCAAGCCGTTACAATGAGAGTTTTGTAAAAAAGAGGTCAAAACATCAATTACCAAAAAGGTCTAAAGAAAATCTCTAGAGAGCATTTTTAGTGTTTTGAGAAGTTTAGAGCACCATTATCCATAGAAACTCATTTGTGTTTCTTATTGATTATTTAAGTATATAAATGTACTTAGTGGACTTAAGAACCTTTGTTAAGAAACTCGTTGATTTTTTGCTTTCAATGGTAGTTTCTTAACTAAGGTTTCTTAAAAAAAAGAAAATTTACAAATTTTTTTTCAGATAAAATTTATTTAATAGATAAAACATATTAAAATATAACATTTTCAACATAGATTTTTAAAAAGAAGCATCTAATATATTAAAACAGAGTCCTATTTGAAAATTACCTTGGCATGTTTTTTTTGGACTTATTGAAAATGTTGTGACTTATTTATTAACTAACATCTATATTATTAAAAATCAAGTATAAAATTGGAATGTTTGGAAACATAGATAGTAGACTAAAGGAAGAATGTTTGGAAACATGGATAGCAGATTAAATATTTTCTTCTATTTACACATTTAGTCATCTCATTTCTTTCTTATTTACAGATTCTTCCAATATCACTTAAAATAATATATTTAAATTAATTAATTTCAATGCGTTGTTATTTCTTTGTCGTAAAAAAACAATCTCGAAATATATAATGTATGTTATATAAAACGATCTATAAATATATTATTAATTTATTTATTTTAGTAAAATATAAAAGAATCTAACAAAATTTTACTTAAAAATTTAAATATTTTTATAAAATTATACATTAATAAATTTCGTGATTAGTAAATTATTTTAACTAAGTTTTTATTATAAAACATGGAAATAAAATTCTACACTATTATTTTAATAAATTCTATAAATATATTCTATATTATATAAAAATAGCAGTGTTACATTAGTTAAATATGGTAAAATTATAATAAATAGTTAAATTAACAAATTTTAAAATTTTATCAACTATTAACAAACAGTAATTAGACCATTTCAAAAATTAGTTAATATGACATATTTAATTATTTACATTAATAATAAACCAACTAAAGATTTGAATTTTGTTTTTTAATTATAACAAAATCTGTTGAGAAAGAATCTAACAAAATCTTACATAAGAATTTAAATATTTTTATAAAATAGTACATTAATAAATTTCGTAATTAGTTATATAATATTATCATAAATCAATGTTAACTAAAATTTTATTATAAACAAGAAAATAAAAATTCTACTATTTTTTATAAATTCTATAAATAAACTCTGGATTATATGAAAATAGATGTGTTACATAAATTAAATATGATAAAATTATATTAAATAGGTAAATTAACAAATTTTAAATTCTAAAGTTTTTCATTTAAATAAATCATCATTCATCATTAAAATAGGCTAAAATTCATAAACTGTATAATAGCTTTATACAAAATAAATATTAAATATTAGATATAATAGATTTTTTAAACAATCACAATTTTGATAATCATCAATTAGGAACCAAATAAAATAGTCTATTTTTGAACCTATAAGATTTTGAATTTAAATATATTAGATATTAGATATAATAGATTTTTTAAACAATCACGATTTTGATAATCAATCAATTAGGAACCAAATTTTTTTTTCCAGAATATTCATCAACTCATTATACCATATTTATAATTTGATAACAGAATTTTCAATCCTTCTAAAACGTGTGCAACACCCATCCAATATTTTGGGTATATAAATTTGGTACATTAATAATAAACCAACTAGAATTTTTATTTTTTTAATTATAACAAAATCTATTGAGAAAGAATCTAACAAAATTTTACTTAAAAATTTAAATATTTTTATAAAATTATACATTAATAAATTTCGTGATTAGTAATATAATATTATTATAAATCAATTTAACTAAGTTTTTATTATAAAATAGGAAAATAAAATTCTACACTATTTTTTCATAAATTCTATAAATATATTCTCTATTACATAAAAATAGCAGTGTTACATTAGTTAAATATGGTAAAATTATATTAAATAGGTAAATTAAAATTTTTTAAAAATTTATCTACTATTAACAAATAGTAATTAGACCATTTCAAAAATTAGTTAATATGACATATTTAATTATTTACATTAATAATAAACCAACTAAATATTTGAATTTTATTTTTTTAATTATAACAAAATCTTACTTAAGAATTTAAATATTTTTATAAAATAATACATTAATAAATTTCGTAATTAGTTATATAATATTATTATAAATCAATGTTAACTAAAATTTTATTATAAACAAGAAAATAAAAATTCTACTAATTTTTATAAATTCTATAAATAAACTCTGGATTATATGAAAATAGAAGTGTTACATGAATTAAATATGATAAAATTATATTAAATAGGTAAATTAACAAATTTTAAATTCTAAAGTTTTTCATTTAAATAAATCATCATTCATTAAAATAGGCTAAAATTCATAAACTGTATAATAGCTTTATACAAAATAAATGTATTAACATATGTTAAACTTATATATCTACAATTTTTTATTTATATTGAAACTCTCAACAATATATTGTTTTAAAATGTTTGTATACAAAAATATATTAATATATAATAAACTTTAATTCATATACTATTTTTTCTTAAAATGTCAATAGAAAACTATGGTATTTTAGCAACTCACTTAAAATATTAATGACAAATCAAATTTTAATTTTAAATTTATTTTTGTTTTAATTATAAAAAAATATTTTGGGAATTTTATTTTAAACAGTACCAAAATTCAAATATCTTATGTATAAAATAATAGATTAGATGTAGTAACAAAAAAAATTCAAAATTAATTTTTAATAAAATAATATGATAGATACTACTATGTATAAAATTTACTAAAAATAGGTCTATATTATTTAAACAAAACAGTGTTTTTACTTATAAATTCCGTAAAACATTAAAATGATATATGTTAAAGTATATTTTCTTATTCATATTAAATAGATTTCTTTTAAGTAATATAAATAAATAAAATTTAAATTATATTATATGAAAAATGTATAAATTAAAGAAAAAAACATATTTTGAAAAAGATTCTTTATTTGATTATTTCATATGGTTATTTTATTGTATTTCAACTCGAAAATATATTAGTAAGTAAATAAAAATTAATAATAAATTAAAATATTTTAAGCAAATCACTATATATTAATAATTTTGAGGAAGAAATATAAAAAAAAATTATAGAGTTACACAATGTATAGCACTAAATTAAAAATTATATAATTAAAATATTTGTAGTAATATCAAATATATTTATAAAATAGAAAAATATCCGCACGGACGTGCGGGTTAAAATCTAGTTAAAACATTAAAACAAAGATTAGTAAAATAAAAGAGAATAATTTGAAAGAAGCATCGGAGTTTAGTTGTTGTGTTCATCACGTCCAAATTTACGCCATAGATGTTCAACCAAATCAGCTTTTAGTTGTTGGTGCATTTGTCTATCACGAATTCTAGTTCTAGCACCCATCATATTGGCGATATTTGTAGGGATATCTGTAAAATGCGTGAGATCCACATGTGAACTTCCGTTGTCTTCTACTTGTTGGAACTCTGAAACATCAAATTGAGTGTATCCATCTCGTTCGTCTTCTACTATCATATTATGGAGTATGATACATGCTCGCATAATCTTCCCAATTTTGATTTTATCCCAAAAAGTGCTGGATTTTTAACAATAGCAAAGTGAGCTTGCAAGACTCCAAAAGCACGCTCGACATCCTTTCGGACAGCTTCTTGACGTTGAGCAAATAAAACTGCTTTCGGCCCTTGTGGTATTGGAATAGATTGAATAAAAGTTGCCCATTTCGGAGAAATACCATCGGTGAGATAGTAAGCCAAACGATACTCTCTTCCATTGACATAGTAAGTGACTTCTAGAGCATGACCCTTTATTATGTCATCAAAAACAGGTGAACGATCAAGCACATTGATATCGTTTAAAGTACCTGAAGGTCCAAAAAACGCGTGCCATATCCATAGATCATACAAAGCAACCTCCTCTAAAACGATTGTGGGTTTTCCCAAACCACGAGAATATTGACCTTTCCAAGCGGTGGGACAATTCTTCCACTCCCAATGCATACAATCGATACTTCCTATCATCCCGGGAAATCCACGATTCTCACCAATATCAAGTAGACGTTGAAGATCAGTGGGTGTTGGTCTTCTTAGGTACTCATCGGCGAATAAATTTATTATGGCTTCCACAAACTTTTCCACACATGCCCGAGCTGTAGTTTCACTGAGCCGGAGGTATTCGTCGACCGTATCAGCCGCAGTACCATATGCCAAGATACGAACTGCCGCTGTACACTTTTGGAGTGTAGATAGCCCAAGCCTTCCAAGACCATCTTTCTTTTGGCGAAAGAATTGAACTTCGCTGGAGAGTTGATCAACAATGTGCATGAACAATCGTCTGTTCATTCTAAAACGTCGTCGAAATAAATTTTCGGGATACGTTGGAGTTTCACTGAAATAATCATTCCATAAACGGATATGGCCTGCTTCACGGTTTCTTTCAATAAAAACTTGTTTTTTCCTTTCCGACCTCTCCTCTTCTTGACCACCATAAGCACCGACAAGATTCTCGAACGTTTGATCGAAATGTTGATAAAAAAATTGGTCAAAATTCTCATCAAATGATTCTTCAAAATTGTAATTAGAAGAAGATGCCATATTGTGATAACACGTGATACACAATAATAATATGAGAAGGAAAAAGATGTGTTTACTTATGATTTTTTTTTGTGTTTCAAGTTGAGAGAAGGAAGAAGGTAGTTGTATCAGAAGGAAAAAGATGTGTTCAATTTGAAGTTCAACGAAGGCTTATAAAGACAATGAAACAAGAAATAAGAAAATATTCATACATCCGTGAGAGCATGATACAAGAAAATATTGAGATACATCTGTGACACTACCAACAAAGACAAGAAAATATTCATACATCCGTGACACTACCAAACAAAAAATATTACATCCCTGACACTACCAAACAAGAAAACGTGACACAAGATTTAAAAAGAAAGAAAGTCAGCACTCTCGTGACACTACCAACAAAGCTCCCATGCTCCCATGCTCCCATGCTCCCATGCTCCCATGCTCCAACTTCTTGAGTTTTTCTTTAGATGCCAGATCTTTCTCCTTAATTGCCCACATGCTCTGAAACACAGCGAGATCCTTGCCATCTTCATTGGTTCTCTTAGCACTTCCTCTTTTCGATGCCTTAACACCAGGAGGACGTTGCTCACCTTCATTGGTAGTTGCTTGAGAGCTCTCCGACTCAGAACCATCATCACATTTTCTCTTCTTAAGGCTGTCATCAATCTTAGTACTAGCTATTTCACACCATTTCTGGTCATCTCGCAACTCCTCCCACGCATGTTGAAGAGTAAATTTAATCTTGTGATCATTGTAGAAGATTTCATGTGCCATTTTAACAACATCATTCTCATTCATTCCACTTGTCTTCTGTCTTGTTGCAGCCTCATAGCATCCAGAAAATTTGGAAACGAGATCGTTTATCTTCTGCCACCTTTGGTTACACTGGATTGCCTCTCTCTTTTCACCGGCTTGAACCTTTGGACTAGCTGCAAAGTATGCAGCTATACGCTTCCAGAAGGCCCTTGCTTTTTGCTCATTAGCTACAACAGGATCCTTGCTTGTGTTGAGCCATGCGCTAATAAGCACTACATCCTCAATGATAGTCCATTTCTTCCTCTCTCTGCGGTCTGTAGGTGTCTGTTCACCGAAGCTTGAACCTTCAGTACATTGAGTACTAAAGACAGGGAGTTGTGGGATAAAGGGTTCTTGAGAGGAACCATCTTGTTGATGGTTCAAAAGGTCAACAAAGTTGCAGGTTTGGCTATATGGATTCGTAGAATTCATATCCTACACTATGAGTTTTAATAGATTGATTTACTTTTTGTCAAAGAAGATATAAAGAAGATAATGTGTTTTCAGGATGGAAAGAAAGAGCAAAAAGACCCGGTTTTAATAGCTTGTACTCTCTCAGTTTAATTGAATGGAAATGAGTTGACAAGTATCAAACTTATTAATTACCTAACACACTGTCCTAACCACAACCTAACTCGAAACACCATTCATCACAACCTAACCCTAAGCAGCATTCAACACAACCTAACTCTAAGCATAATTCAGCATTAACTCAGTAAATTAGTAAAGCCAGAAGATAGAAAAAAAGCAGTGGAGATTTTCGTACCATTCAATGTGGCTGCCTCAACAAAGCTCCACGATGTGATGGTTAACCATCCTCTGTTTCAAATCAATGCTTTTGCCTCTTGCAAGACACCATCTCTACTCACTTTATCCCTGCATAGGCAAAGTAAAAATAAACATATGAGACATTGCTTAACCTGAGACAAGTTACCCATTAATAAAAACAAAGCCAAGCAATATGTTCCACAAATGTAAGTCCATACTCTAGCAATCAGAAGAACAAAAACTATGATGACCCTAACAATTATATCGCCTAAAGTGTAAAGAGGATTGCTCAAGAATCATAGCTTAGATTTGGCAAGAAAAAGACTGGTACAAAGGTCCCTTCTCCGAGCTCTATATCGGCTTCCTCTACGGCTTGGCAAGAAAAAGACTGATGGGGTGTACCTCCTTCCCTTTGTTCCAGTAACCCTTGAACCTCCTCTCTATCAGTCATGAACACAAAACCAGGTAAAAAAAGAAACAACAAACGCTAGAGCTATGCCAGTAGCAATATCTTAAAGAACTTGAACAAATCATTCAATCTGGTTTCAAATCAGATAAAAATACTTTCAAAACAATAAATCTAAAAGAATCTTGCAATCTAAAATGGAGACAGGAACATGCAATTGTAAAACTACATAGACACCAGTTCTACTGAAATCGCAAACGGTTTAGATGGAGACATGATCATGCAGCTCGGATTTAAAGAGTAATTCCGAACATGGAAAAGACTTACCAGAAGAACAAGGTCGGCGGTGATAGAAGAACGGCGGTGATAGACGAATGGTGGTGATAGACGAACGGCGGAGACGGAGAAGACGAGGAAACAGAGGAGAACTCGAGAAGAAGAGACGAATCGTCTGAGCATGAAGACGAGTTCTACTTCAAACAAAGGAGAACTGGAGAGGAGAAGAGGAATCGCCTGTTGAGGGAGACGGAGAAGACGAGGAAACGCGGAAGTTATGAGAAAGAAAAGAAAAGAAAAGAAAGAAAAGAAACTAAAAAAAAAATCTACAAATGCATGTTTTGCTGACACGTGGGTTAAAAACCTCACTATGAATCGGTTCACAAATCACTCAATTAAGAATCAGTTACAATTGTATTAATTACTTTTCATTTAATTAAAACATTGTTTTTCCCTAAAACCCCATTTAAGAAACTACAATAATGGTGCTCTAAGAGTGAAGAGAAAAATCGGTAAGGGGAATATACTACATATTAGGCCTAATATATATATGATAATATTTTGACCCAAGAAAATAAAATATATATGATAATATAAAATATCCTCCTTACTATTAAATGAGAAGTACATTTGACACGTGACGCTCACAGAGCTCTTCTCAGCCGAAATAACGCGATTCTATTGGTTGATTTTTTGAAAATTCATTTTTGATTTATTTTTCTAATCGACATAACAAAAAAGGGAAGCCATATAAATACTAACCTTATTTTGTTTAATGCATTGAATACTTATTAAAAAAATAAGACAGATTGAAGGAGTAAGAAAGTAATTAATATTACTTGCGGAAGAATATTTTTATGTTTAATGCACGTATATTAATTACTTAAACAAAATAAGAAAGATTGAAGAGTAGGAAAGTGCGATTAATATTACTTGCGCAAGAATATTAATTAATACACGTATTTATTACTATCCCTTACTGACAATACGGTAAATCATATTGATTACTTGCGCAAGAATATTAATTAATACGGTAAATCATATTAATTATTTGCGCAAGAATATTAGTTAATAAGGTAAATCATATTGATTACTTTCGCAAATTAGAATCATATCATATGCATTTAATTTTCTTCCAAAAAAATTAACTATCTTTACTTAAACGGTTTCGTAATTTATTTTATGAATATTTCCTTGGCGTCGTTACAAACCTATATGATTCACTTCATATATATAGAGGTCAATGTTGAAGGAATAAATCATATCATTCTCACTTTTTTCACTACACTCAGTCGCATCTGGTTCTTATGGAGATTTGTAAGTTGGTTCTAGCTGCCAAATGTAATGTCATTTAAGATGCTTAGATGTTAATCGGTCTCTGACTCGATATTTACGCGTGTTATTATGCTTGATATAATGTTCTAAAAGCTTATCATTATTGTTCTCTTTCTCATATAATAGAATTCATGCCCGGTGGAAGTGTATATGACTATCTACACAAGCAAAAGGGCGTGTTCAAGCTTCCAGCTTTGTTTAAAGTAGCTATAGATATCTGCAAAGGAATGGACTACTTACACCAAAATAATATAATTCACAGAGATTTGAAGGCTGCCAACCTTTTAATGGACGAGCATGAGGTAATATTCTCAACGTAGTTTTTTATACTGATCATTCTCTCTTGGCATGCCGTTTACATCGAGTAGCTTGATAGTGTGAATGTATGAATTGGCATTTGGGCCGAGCTAACATACTTAGTGGTGTGTGGATTATTTACAGGTAGTTAAGGTAGCAGATTTTGGGGTGGCTAGAGTAAAAGCACAAACATGAGTGATGACAGCTGAAACAGGAACATATCGGTGGATGGCTCCGGAGGTGATAGAACACAAGCCATATGATCACAAGGCAGACGTTTTCAGCTACGGGATTGTGCTATGGGAGTTGTTGACTGGCAAGGTATTTTCTCATCTGACAACTAAAATATTATCTCATTGTTAGGCTAGCTAACTGAGTCATGGTTTTTTAATGTGATGGCAGATTCCATATGAATACATGACGCCATTGCAGGCAGCAGTAGGGGTGGTTCAGAAGGGGCTACGGCCAACAATCCCGAAGAAGACGCATCCGAAAATGAGGGAGCTAATGGAGAGGTTGTGGGAGAAGGATCCAACGCTGAGACCAGACTTCTCAGAGATAGTAGAGCAGCTAAAAGAGATAGCCAAGGAAGTAAGTAAAGTGAGAGAGAGAAAGAAATGTGAGGGAGAGTAATAAATATAAGAAAATTGAATGTGTGTTGTGTTGTGTCGTGTTGTGGTAGGTAGAAGAAGAGGAAGAGGAGAAGAAAAGATCACCAACAGGAGGAGGAGGTATCTTTGCGGCCCTCAGGAGAAGTGCAACACATCATTGAATACCCCGCCAATCATTTTGCATTGCTTCCAGAAATACTATAGCAAATTTGCAGAGTTTTTTAAAAAAATTCAAAAATATCGATTATGATCTGATTTGAAGTGAACCAAAAAAATAAATCGAAATTTATGAACACCAAATTTTAATAGAATTTCATTCTAATGGAATTTCGAAAATTATATAATTCCACCAAATTTTATGTAACATTATTCTTCACACTAATATTTAAATAATATTTTTATTGAATAACATAGTTAAATTGGTGTTATTAGTTAGTCAAATTTGTTAAAATAAATATATTTTACTATATTATATATTACATTATATTTTAGAATATTAAATGTAACAAAATATTTTTTTTTAAATAACTCAAATTCAGAAAATAGTTTTACTTTTAAAATTATCAAATTTTATATTTTACACAAAATATAATTAGTTAATTATTAATCATTGATATTTACTAAAATTAATAATACAAATTGTTGACTTTAGCAACCTGATATTTGGTATAATGGTTGGAAATTAAAAATAAAGTTTAAATATTTGAAAATTTATAAGAAAAAAGTGACTTCTGCGTTGATACGAGCTTCTTGCGAGTATCAATCTAATACATGTTCATCATGATTATTCTTTCACATCTAATCAAAAGTCAATCTTGATATTTAATCCTACCAAATAAATATTTGTTGTCACACCAACTATATCACAAATTAATTAGAAGAACATAGAGAAGATTAGACCATTGTTAAATTACACTAAAGTTGCATAATACAAAAAAAAACTGAACATTATTACAACCAAAAAATAATTAAATTAATCAAAAACAAACATAAAAAGAAGAATCAAGCAGCGGTCAACCCAAAAAAATCATCGGCGGACTTTGCCATAATATGCGCGAACTCATTAAAACTAATAACAATGTCACCGTTAGTATCAGCCTCCGTCATCATCTCCGTCAACTCACGGTACGTCAACGGGTGTCCCATTTTCGCCATCGACCCCGCGAGCTCCGCTGCCGTGATCTGACCGTTACCGTCGCAATCGAACGAGCGGAATCAACCAATAGATTTTTAATGATGTTGCAATTATACATACACACAATATGTTGCACCATGATACTGAAGATACTTTGTTCCATCACGTCCATGTAAAATATAGAGTACCAGCATTCGCATGTATCGTTGCTTTACCCCAAACACGGTGGTCTTATGATATAAAATTTGTGCCTACCAAAACCCAACCACTATTAAATCCATAACTGAATCTGTTCATGCCCGCACATGGTGCGGACCGGTCAGCTAGTTTATCATTAAACACGAAGGGGAAAAAATATCATTGTTTTTCTCTTTTAAACCATTTTTTAATAATATTAAAGGGCATTTGTGTGGCCAGGACAGAGGTCTACCTGTGAGAGAGTTGATTATCTGTCTCTCGCTCCTCTCTTCTCTTCTTCTCCACATTCACTCTCTGCTCTGTTCGAATTCTGGAGATTTGATCAAATGGTGGATCGATTTAGTACGACGATTGCTTTGCATCATCATTAGCGATGGCTTCTTCCATGTCCAGTGCGTATTCCCTTTTGTTTGCTAATCTTTCCTTAGGACTGTTGTTCTCTTATTAGCTATAAGTCTCTCTTGTAAGGAGAAAGAAGGAGTCTTTTTACCACTGAACTGAAAAGCTAGTGTTGCTCTTGTTCTTGTTTGTATGAGAGAAAACAAAGTATATGTTGCAGGGAATGTGTTCAAGTACCATTGAATTGAGTGCTAGTTTTGTTCTTGTTTGTATGTGTGCGAGAGAATCCATTTTTGAGTCATGTTACTTCATGTTCCAACTAACTAAATACATTCTACTTTTTCTTGTTGAGGACCACTTGTTTTCCACTTTTTAGTTGCCTTGAACACATGTATCCATTTTTTGGTCAATATGTTTCTTGTTTTGTGGGGGTTCATTGCAGTGTCTGTGGAATGTGTGAACATATGTAATCTAACCAAAGGAGATTTGAATCCAAGAAGTGATTGCACTGCTCTCTCCTGTGCTTGGAAAGCTCCTAGATCCTTAACTGGGTTTCTCGCTACCACTGCCCATCCACCTGTGTTTCTATTTCGCAGAAAGAGTAGAATACAATCTGTAAGTCTCCAAAATGTGTACATGATCGCCATGTCTGTGTTGCCATGGTGTCGGTTAGTTTCCTTACGGTCACTCCTTTGGATATTGTAGTGCGCTTGGCAGAGTTATGAATATGAAGTAGGTTTTTCTGAGCTTCCTCACTTTGTAAATGTGGGGAAAATCTTGAGGTCCAGATCATCCTCTGGCGGTCATACTCATAAGAGATGTGAACTGTATTGCTTATCATCTGAATCTTCTGGTACCTCTGAGGATGTTACTGTCGAAACATTATGGGAGGTGGTTGACCCTGCCCTCTTCATGTTTAATGTCACTCGCTACCACAGTACTCTAATCACTTTGATGGGTGGTTATCTCTGCAGGACCTTTTCCCATCGATATCTTACTTATCCTGTAAAGAATTAGAGTTTGTTCAAAAGGGCCTCAAGGTATGGTGTTATAACTTTTTCTTAATATTCAAAAGCCTTCCTTCTGCTATATAATTATTGGAGTACGCTTCGGTTTTCATTTATTCGTCTCTTAATTCAGTAAGAAAGGTCTGTGCAGTTGGCGTTTGAAGCACATCATGGTCAAAAGAGACGTAGTGGGGAGCCATTCATTATACATCCAGTTGCAGTTGCTCGTATCCTTGGGGAACTTGTGAGTTGCGTGCACACATTATGAATATGGTTCACTTGAGAATAAGTTGGAATGCTTGTTCAATTGTTTTTGTTATTGCTTAGGAATTGGATTGGGAGTCTATTGTTGCTGGATTACTTCATGACACGGTCGAAGATACAAATTTTATTACTTTTGAAAAGATAGAAGAAGAGTTTGGTGCAACTGTACGTCACATTGTAGAAGGGGAGACTAAGGTCTGCATATCTGTGTTTGCTACAGTATTTTTCTTATCGGCTTACCGTATAGAGAAACAGCTCTACGCTTCATTTGACACGAAGTTCCATCTATTCATAAAAGATTTTTCTCTATTAGGTGTCAAAACTGGGAAAATTGAAGTGTAAAACCGAAACTGACTCAATTCAAGATGTTAAAGCAGATGATTTGCGGCAGATGTTTCTGGCGATGACGGACGAGGTTTCAATTTTATAAGATTGTGTTTCAGCAGGTGTGGTTATATTATTCATCAGAGGACTAACTGTTTCATTCCAGGTCCGCGTCATTATTGTCAAGCTAGCTGACCGGTTGCATAATATGCGAACTCTCTGCCACATGCCTCCCCATAAGCAGGTGATTCCTTCAAGTAGTTGAGATTTGTGCCCATACCCCTCGCATCTCAATGTTTCATTTGTGATAACTAATGATTTTGTGAATTTCGTTCAGTCCAGCATTGCAGCGGAGACTTTGCAGGTCTTTGCTCCTTTAGCGAAATTACTTGGAATGTATTCAATAAAGGTATAACCCTTAATTATTGTTTTTGTTTCCTATTATTCTTAAAACCAATATTATGCCATGAGGTAGCATAGCTTTCTGGTCAATTCAGTTGAAATGCATTTTAGTGTAAATGAAAGCTAGTTATCTCACTGTTGTGTCCCTTGGCGTTCTGAGTTTTGTGGTTCTAATCTTGCAGTCTGAACTGGAAAATCTATCTTTCATGTACGTAAGTGCTGAAGATTATGAGAGAGTTACAAGCAGGATCGCTAACCTCTACAAAGAACATGAGAAAGAACTCAGTGAGGTAACTTCAACTTATTATTGGCTCTTTGGTTAAATTGTCAAAACGTTGATTGAAGCGGGAAAGAAAATTAGAGAAGGATGTTCATTATCAACCTACAACCTCTTTGACTTTCGAGCTGTCAAGTCATCTGGTCGTTTATTTAGTCCATCTGTATATCTTAGGCAAACAGAATTTTGGTGAAAAAGATTGAAGATGATGAGTTTTTGGACCTTGTTACTGTGGATACTGATGTTCGATCTGTTTGCAAGGAAACTTACAGGTGAATCCGTCAAGTTACTTCTTCATTATACTCTGTGACATACCCTTTTCTTCCGCATCTGAAGTCTCTTATTTTTGCATGCAGCATATACAAAGCTGCGCTCAAATCAAAAGGATCACTTAATGATTACAACCAGATAGCTCAGGTTTGTGTTTTACACTCATCTCCAAGTTGTATCAAAGGTTTCGAATACAGAACTTCCATTTGCCATCCTAATATGATTGTTAATATTGCTTCTCTAAAATTGTTTATTTTAGCAGTTAAGGATTGTTGTAAAGCCAAAACCTTCTGTGGGGGTCGGGCCTTTATGCAGTCCACAGCAGGTGAAACCCAAATGAAAAGGAATCGGGTATCTTAATACGTTCTGGTGTGTCACTTAACTTCCTCACTCTGTTATCAATGCAGATATGCTATCATGTTCTTGGGCTAGTTCATGAGATCTGGAAACCCATTCCCCGAACTGTATGTATCTGATCTTCTGTTCATTCAGGATATGTTTTCACTACATTACATGAGAGCATATGTCTTACTTTTTGTTACAGGTAAAAGATTACATTGCGACACCGAAGCCTAATGGCTACCAGAGCCTTCATACTACTGTGATTCCGTTCTTGTATGAGAGCATGTTCCGGCTGGAGGTTCAGGTATTTGATGATATTATTTAACCACAGTTCTTAGGAAAACCCCAAATACAATTACATTTTGAGTTAGATTTTTGTTGTCATGTGGGAAATTTATAAAAGGCTGATTTGATTGGGTATTAAAACTACATTTTTCTCTGCAGATCAGAACCGAGGAGATGGACTTAATAGCTGAAAGGGGGATTGCTGTTTACTATAATGGCAGAGCTCTTTCTGCTGGATTAGCTGGAAGTGCAGTTCCACTAGGTAGACACTCAAGGGGGAAGACAGGTTGCCTCAACAATGCAGATTTTGCGCTTAGGGTATTTTCTTAACATACTCTCAACCGAGAGACGTTCCAGAAGTAGGCAGTGATATTTATAATACTAGTCGTGACAGTTTCATTTTCCAGATCGGGTGGCTAAATGCAATTAGGGAATGGCAAGAGGAGTTTGTGGGTAACATGAGCTCTAGAGAATTTGTGGATACCATTACGAGGGATCTTTTAGGTAGTCGTGTGTTTGTGTTCACACCTAAAGGAGAGGTAAAGACTAAGCTCTGAAACATCCATTTTAAAATATCACGTCTTTGCTTAGATGCTTAAGTATTCTACTTGCAGATAAAGAACCTTCCTAAAGGTGCCACCGTTGTTGACTACGCTTATCTGATTCACACGGAAATCGGAAACAAGATGGTAGCAGCAAAGGTATTTTCCACTTTCCTGTCATTCTTTCCTTGCTATCTTTGAATTCTCTATCTATTATCTTTGAATACAGCCAACTGTATAAGAGGTTAAGGATGGTTTATTGCTTGAAACTGTAGGTGAATGGTAATCTTGTTACTCCAACTCACGTTCTTGAGAATGCCGAGGTCGTGGAGATACTCACCTACAACGTTTGTTCCTTTTCTCTCTTGCATGTTTGTCATTTTGTTCTTATCATTTTGTCCTGGTTAGGGAAATTTTGATTGCCTTTATCATGCTCTAATACCTAGGTTCTATGAGCTATCATATTTTATTATTATTATTATTGTCACATCACAGGCCCTCTCAAGCAAATCTGCTTTCCAGAGACATAAACAGTGGTTGCAACATGCTAAAACAAGGAGTGCAAGACACAAGATTATGAGGGTATGTTATTTTTTTATTTTCTTACGTTATGCTAATTGGCTTACTGTCACTTACTGCTGCCTCCTCAACTTCTTACAGTTCCTAAGAGAGCAAGCTGCTCAATGTGCTGCAGAAATAACTCAGGATCGAGTGAATGACTTCGTGGCAGACTCTGAAAGTGACGTGGAAGATCTCACAGAAGATTCAAGAAAGAGCCTACAGTGGTGGGAGAAAATTCTCGTTAATGTTAAGCAGTTTCAGTCACAAGACAAAAGCAGAAACGCAACACCCGTTTCTCAAAACGGGAGCGTTTGGGTCCCAAAGGTGAATGGGAAACACAATAAAGCCATCAAAAACTCGAGTTTGGAGAATCCAGAGTTCTTCTTACCGGGAGATGGAATTGCCAAGATTTTCCCTGCTAACATTCCTCCTTATAAAGAAGTGTTGCCCGGTTTAGAGAGTTGGCGAGCCAGTAAGATCGACTCATGGCATCATCTGGAAGGTCACTCCATCGACTGGTTATGTGTTGTATCCATGGATCGTAAAGGTATGTTTTTATATGCTTTATGATCATGAATCCAAACCACATCTCTTTTTTCTTCTCTTTGTTGAGATAGTCAAATCAAAACTGTTTGGTATATTTTCGCAGGCATAATCGCAGAGGTTACAACAGTCCTTGCAGCTGAAGGTATCGCAGTATGTTCTTGCGTGGTGCGTGCTTGAACTGTAAAACCGTACTTCCAAAGTTTATAGTTGCTAATGACTTATCTGGCAAACGTCATGTTCTTTTTTTGCAGGCTGAGATCGACAGAGGAAGAGGATTAGCAGTAATGTTGTTTCAAATAGAAGCAAACATTGAAAGTTTGGTAATAGATACATGTTCTGAAACTCTCTTTTAAGTCTTTTTTTATAGACTTTTGGATCAGTAAACCTAACCTGTGTCTTTCTGTATCTGTTACTCCCAGGTAAGCGTTTGCACAAAGGTGGATCTAATCTTGGGTGTGTTGGGATGGTCCAGTGGTTGCAGCTGGCCTAGATCAACAGATAATGCTCAAGTTCTCGAGTGTTAAAGCTAAAGGGATCATGTTCTTAGCCATGAAGTTTTGTCATATTCACTGGAAACGATAAGCAAACTTGACAAGAGAAAGTGCCTGGCTGCTCAAAGTAGAGGTAGAAAGCTCCTATAATATTCTTGGAAAAAAGTATCATTTTGTTTTGAAACTAAACCCATAAAAGAGAGTCAAATTCTTTTTTAGATGTTCTTATTGTGTTCAATAAATCCAGGTCATTGTATATAAAGACCAGGGAGTGGGATGAACGTACACATGTAATATGTAGATACACTCCTGTAAAGCCTTATACTTGCACATAAGAGTAAAAACGGTTTATAGATATGTTAAATTTCCAAAAAAAAAAGACATAATAAAACAGATATAAAGTCATGTCAAATCAGATTTGAAAAAACAAAGAAAACAAATAGACTCAAAGAACACATTAGATTTTGACGTCCATCAAAAAGAAGGTTTGTTTAGTAGTAAGTAGGTTCAGAGGTGTAGAAGAAAGGACCAGCCCAGTAAAGCTTGAAACTGTTGTCTTGAAGAACACGAAACTTGCTCAATGACTGGCCTCTCACACCTTTGTTCACATCGGTCGGGAAATCGCAATCAGCGTTTGGAGATTGGTAAAGGAAAACTTTGCAGTTTTTCACGGTCCTTCCTGCACGAAGCTGTGAAGGGAATAACGTGGCGAAGAAGTAACCTTTAGCATCAGTTTTGCTGCTCATTATTGAGATTGGAACTATCTCTTTCCCATTTACATCTGTCTTCACACATGCAATTCTCGCCGTAGCACCTGTATCGTAAACAAAACGATTTATTACACTCTTTTCTTTTCGTCATAACTCTAATCCTATAACCCCGCATCGCTGGTATCTAAGGTAGTTCTTAAACATTAAATAATAGAAATTAATTAGTAGGTCAGGAAAGAAGTAAAAGAAGAGAGAGAGAGACTCAATACAATTTCTGAGAGACTGTCTAAAACCAGCTGTCAATTTATTACTCCATTTGTTCGTAAGAAATATTATTGCCTTATTGGAGTGTTTTCATGTATATTAAAAATTATTAAAAAAATTTATTTACCTTTTTATATATGAAATATATTTTTTTCTCTAATTAATACATTATAACAATAAAAATAAAACTGAATTTAATTAAAATTATACATCGTAAATGTAAACGACACTCTTTGAAAAAAAAAAATTAAAGCTACAGTTTTTTTGTTGTGAACGGAAAAACTACTATTGATTAGACTTGTTTTAATTGTAAATTATTTAATAATTAATCTACATAAACCATACGGATATTATATTTGGGAAGAAACTCATATGGTATGTTGAAAGATGTTGATGCTCTAAGGTGGAGAAGCTAATAGCTATGAGAATGATATGACCTTATCATATTACAATACTCAATGTGGTCTCAAAATATTTTTAATCTATATTGAAAAAATATTAACTATATAATTTAAAATAAAAATATAATTTAAAGTTAAAAACTACATATATATATATATATATATATATTCTTTTCATTTGATTTTAGTTGTCGTTTTAGATTTTTGCACACATATTAAGAAAATATCTAATTTTTCATATTTTCGAAATAAAAATATCATTACTTATAAATATCACCACATTTTAACCAATAAAAAATAAAATAGCATATAAAGTTAATAAATTCGTGAAATCATAAAACGACATTTGTTTTGAAACAATTTTTTTTACTCTACAACAAAATCTAAATTGAAACGGAGAGAATATGTTTTGTAAGAAGTTATAGACTGTAAATTAGAAGCATATTAACGTTTTAAAAATCTAATTTATACATTTAATTAGAAGCATATTATAATCATGGTTTTGTTCGACCGTTTACACATAATAAAAGATGTTCCTCATAATAGTTTTCTACCATTAAAACAATTCTCTATGATAATTCTTTTTATTTTTTTTTAAAAAGTTTTTAACAAAAAAAATAACCAAAAGAAATTTTATGAAAAATTAAATATATATTTATATTTATAGGGGATTTAAAATTAAAGGATGGAGTTTTGGGGGTGAAGTTTAATTTTTTTAAAATAAATAAATATTAAAATTTGAAAATAAAATTAAAAAAATAGTTTCAAAAAAAAGCATTTTCGAACTTCAAAAAGAAAATTAAAAAAAAAATATTTGAAAAAAATTATTAAAAAAACAAATTTGAAAACACATAATTTGAAAACTATACATTTTATCTTTTTATTATTTATTTAAATTTGTATATCTTTAAAAGCAAGAGATAGAAAATTTTTTTGTCTCTTTAATAACTTCTTTTGGTTATTTTTTCTTATAAACTCTGATGACAAATTTTAAAAAAAAAACTATTTAAGAGAATTGGCCTTAAAACAATATCTTGGTTTCAAATTAAAGTAGTATATTACCTTGAATTGGGTAAGATTTGCTACCGGACCTGCACATGATGACACCTTCAACGGCTACAGGAATAATTTTTCCGGTCTCTGGGTTGACTTTATTGCCGTAATTAGCAACCGAGGATATGATTAGAGATGAGAAAACAACGAAAGAAGCAGCAAATGAAAGGCGTGAGAAAGCCATTTATTTATTGGCTTGCTTTGTTTATATGTTGGATTGTATAAAAAGCAAGTGAAGTTTTGAAAGCTAAGTTCCATGTGTTTATATAGGTTCGATAGCGCTGACCAAGAAGGTTACTTTTCTAATCAGATTAATGGTTTTGTGTAACATAACGAGCAACTTGTGATATGAACGTGTATGCACGACTTAACAGTACATATTCAGTGTCACTGTTCCGACGTGATACCCATAAAATAGTGTCTGTGATTACCAGTTCCCTAATAGACGGTTCCAATATATCGTGAAACTGGCTTTGGAATATTATAATATGTGGTGAGTTTTATATGGTTCTGTTTATAAAATATGTAAGCATTCGTTACATCTATAAATTTATAGGATACATATATGTGTATTTACATTATTTGATATATCATATATTCTTATAATTATATATGAAAGTTTTCTACAAGTAATTGTTTTCTCTTGGTTAACTAAACATATAATTTTTTCTTTCATCATATACTATTTTTAACTTTAGGAGGCTTTTCTGTTTTAATTATTTCATCATTAGATAGATTCTACCTCACTTAACATAAACATTAAAACATTATTAAGATGCTAAAGCTCTTTTATGCTTTAGTCTTGAAAATATTTCTTTAGGTTATGCCTGGTCCCTTAGGTGTTTCCTAAGAATCCATTAAATATGTTGTCATGAATTTCTCTTCTCTACTCACTATCATTAGGCAAGATAGAGAACATGGTTCGGTGATTTAATGATCTTGCAATAATAGAATATATTATATAAATAATCTTGAAATTCATATAACTAAACCAATGGCACATATGATCCATGACATAGAATACTCAGTCAGTTCACCCTAACCGATCAGATATTTCAATTGAATGGAGAAGAGAGAGTAATTCACGGAATCAATGTTTTTGATCCAATAGGAATGCTCGATAGCCCTGAGCATGTATACGTATTGACACATTTTGGTTGTTTGATTTTGAGAACTCATAACCATTTTTTGTCATAACCATTTGATTTTAGATGGTTTGCTTATTCCAGAGGTACATTGAGCGATAGGTCAAAGCCAATACTCTTCTCTATGACTTGTTCTCTTTAATTTGGTTTTGTAATTCCAGGTGAAACTGTTTGTTATGACTGATTGATCCAGTTCAATGTTGGATGAAGTTTGTTTGTGTAAAAAAAGAATAAAAGATAAATAAGCTTAAAATGGAAAATGGATATGATACAGAGGATAACATATAATATTATGTTTTATTTATTTCAAAAAGTACTATAACAGAAACAATAATGAAAGTTTTTCTTTACAAAGAAAAACTGTATTATTAACTCTCTTTCGAATTGACTTACATGTAACACTAAAACAGAGACATTAGCCTAACACGTTCAAGGATCTACATAACCCAAAAACCTCATGACCCTTAATCCTTATGTTTTATGCTCACAAACTAAAATCTTTATGCTTACGGTCTTTCATTGGAGGTGGTGTTTAACCCAAAGTACATCTTTCTCTACTTATACTAGTAGATTTGGCTAACCTTAACCAACTTCCCAAGGAAGAGATGTTCCCAAAACTCCCTTATGAAATATTTCCAAATATTGTACAAAGCCTTTTAAAATTCTCCCCTTGATAATGATCCTTCTCCAAGGTAAATCATAGCTTGCTTTGCCTCTAAATAACCTTTAGTTCAACTTTAAGCCGGTTCCAATTCCAGTCTTTAAGTCAACTATATAGCTTCGCTTCACATAGTACTTCTTGCACTGTTTCATGTAGTCTTTCACGACTGATACATAGATACATTGAAGAGTTGGTTTTCTTTAGCTCTTAAAACTCAGTCTTCACTGCATTAACATAAACATTGTCTAAGAAAGGATGACTCACCAAAGCTTAGGCTAACAAAAAGGATAACTTTGTTGGATGTAGTTATTACAAAATTGGTTGTGTTCATGGTACTTGTGTGTGTGACTGACATGTTTGAAAGACAAAGTCACATGAATTTTGTAGTGTACAATAAAAAGGTCTTTGATGGGATTTTCATTTCACATCTACCTAGTTTTAGATTGTACCAAACAGATCGATTTCAACCACTATAGACATTTTTGTTGTATCCAAATCACTGTAAATGTTTAAGATGATAAAAGAAATCGATTTTCTCTAAAGTTTATGTTATTTTTCTGAACTTTATCAATGCAAAGTTATTCGATAAGTTGAACTAAATAGAAATAAACATTTTTCACACAGAAAGTTTATTAAAGATAACAAACAAAAAAATTATACATGTTAGGATACAAAGTTTTATGAAATAGTATTTTGAAAGACGAAGCTATAAGGAGAGATCAAGCCCGGAAACCAAAGCGATAACCATACACTAGAAATATAAACATAGATGGAAGGCAAAAGAAACAATGGATCAAAGCCAACAACACAACACTCCAAATGCCACTAAACCCCATCAAAAAGAGCACCAAAGCTGAACCTGGGAAGAACAGGGCAACACGGAACATACCAGCACACAACCACAAGCATAAGGACCATCCAGAATAACTGAAACAAAGTAGGAAAGTAGGAGAGCCTACCACAATAACCAACACATTTAGAGAATACAAAACAATATTTTTATGATTGAAAGATTTTAATAAAGTATCTCAATTAATAGCTAAATTAAAATATGATTTTAATTTTTTGAAAATTTTAATATTTCAAATATTTAACAATATTTGAATAATTTTATATTTATTAATTTTGAAATACTTTATTAAATTCATTTATGAAGGTGCTCGAGACAGTATGGGGTCATCAATTATTAAAAAAAAATATTAATAAATATCGAGATACACAATTGATTCGTGAGTATATATACTACTAATGAAAAATTGATACTGAAGAGAAAAAACAAATTGACAGAAGAAAAGAGTGACAAAAGCAGCTTTAATAGACCAATGAGAAAGGACACTTGTCTCTCTGGTCAATTACTCGCTTCTCGTGTCGTGGAAAATGATTCTCCCAATGCATTCCATTAAACATTCAATCATCATTCATTTTCTATTCTTTTTTTTATTATTTATCTTTTCCAAAATAAAAAAAATAAGCTCGTTTAACCGAGAGAAGGGAAAATACATTTTTCCTAATGTGAAAACTACCATAGACAATTCTAGTAAATACTAGCTTAATAAAAAATACCTTTTCCATATAAATAGTTACACTTTGAGGTATGATATTTTATGTGATTTTGGATGGATCTAAATATCTAATGAATCATATTAGGTTCTAATTGTCATTAGTGTGACATACTAAATTTAGTATGGCTGATGTATAATTTTTTTTTTAAAACATAGTTCTACTAGTCTCTGTCCATATGTAGAACTTCAAATTTTTCTAATTTTAAAAAATATTATTTGAGAAAATAAATATAAAAACAAAAAACTTTGTCATATACTTACCTGTTTAGATAAATATTTTTAGTTAGACCTTTTATTCTCACTGTCACCTTTATTAAATTTAATTTTTAGAATCTCGGTCCTGATTACAACAAGTGAGATTGTTTAACAAAACCAATAAATCCCGGAACTCGAAAATTTCTCTTGAGCTGTCAAATTAAATTATTGCATATCTGTCCCCTCCACGCTAAAAGCAATTTTTTTGCTTATTTTGATGTGAATTCTCCTATGTTTTAGTTTGCTTTAACAGATTTTTATTGCACATGAAAAAAATATCTAAATTAATCAGTTAAACTGTACATAAACTATACGTATTATGTAATGCTACTGATTTTACGTTCCAAAATTTTGTGATTGTTTTCTTATTTTTCTCTATATTTTCCAACACCCCCTAGAAGTTGGGAACCAATCAAGAAATCACAATCTCATCTTTTATTAGCGCAAAGCAGCTGGAGATTCTATCCAGTCTCCAAGATATATTAAACACAAACATACAAAACATAACAACATGGATGCAATAATTTAAAAACGACGATGGATAACATTAATAATCATGATAAAGATTGCACTTGACGTTATATAATAACGAACCAAATTAACCCATCCCTTGGACCAATGTCCTCATGTGATCCTCTTTTCATACAATATAAGTATATATATGCTACTAAAAATAAATAAAGATTAACTTCCTTCTTCACTTTTACTTTTTAAGCTTACCTAATACACTCATTACTAGATTGAAGTCAACGGTTACAACTAGAGTTGACCATACGAATGAGCAAAGTAGGCAAGTGCTCCAACGAGTGGCGCATTGATGTAAGTAGCTGGTTCAGACTGCTCGTAATCAGACCGGACGTCCGGAAAGCGATCGTGCTTGTCCGGACCACCAACGACTGCACCGACGAGGAAATTAGGGTTTGGAGATTGAGAGTGCATAATGGAGAAGCCTTGGTGACATTGGATCTTGGCCGGGTGGCTTGCAACGCAAGGTAAGGAGGAGCCACGGTGGTGGATTCGCCGTGGGAATTTTGGACCGTAACCAACCATGTAAGACATCCTTAATGGGTTGTCTCCAAGTAGATAATCCACCTATTTAATAATTAACAGAGAATTATGAAAATTTTCTAACAAAACTAGATTAAATAGTCTATAGTTTATTTTTAACAACACTAGAGAAAATAGTCTAGTTTTAAACCTGTTTTTTGGCGATTGATCGGAGGCGGCCGGGAGTATAGACGGAGCCACCGCAATGGACAACAGTTCTTGCGGAGGTTAAGTATTTGGCGTAGGTTAAGAGCAGGAACGATGTTGACGTCACATATTGCATGTTCTCGTCTGCCATTTTAAATAATAATCCACCTGTATAATATATGTATAAAAATGTTCCATAAATATTCAATCCAATAATATCAGACCATTTTACTTTTATTCATGCCTACCATTGTTTTATAAGTAACATATTTTCAAAATAAAAAAATCACTCCAGAATGAGCAAAAATAAAAAAGGTTTAAAGAAAAACAAAAAAAAAAATTCATATGGTTTCTGGAAAGTGTAACATCACAAAATAATTACCATAAAATAATGGTAATAAATTTAATATCGTAATTTCTTTAGAGGAGGGGCAAAAATGTAAGTAAGTAAAAAGTGAGGGGGTAAAAAATGTAAGAACCTGGAGTATACTGAGAAATAGAGAAAGGAGCACCAGGAATAACAGAGCATATGAAATTATCAGCATGACCTTTGTATTCACTAAGTGTCTTCATTTTCTGAACCAGAAAAGTCTTCACAACAACAACAAATCAAATTCACATACTTGACTATAATCAAATTCTAATTTTTTAACTAGTTTTTTTTTTCTTACCTTTGAAAGAAGGATTCTGGCACCAGCATGCTTGTTATCCCAACCAAAAGTATTGTCATACTCAGCAGCTCCGAGGATCTGTCCATTGACTTTTATGTAATTCAAATATTTTAGATTCCTTGTAGCTTTTTGTAACCAAGCAGCTCCCCACAACAGCTCATCCTGCACATCAAGTTTTTTTTTTTTAAAAGCATTCTTTAGTTATAACATTTTATCCAAAATCTTTACTTTTAAACTTTTGTGTATAGACTAGAGAAACCCAGTTTACCTGATAACCAGAGAAAGAGCAATAAAATGGACAAACATCTGGTTTCAATCCTGCACTGTAAGTTCCTCTGTATCTATCCGCAAATGCAAAAACCTTTCATTACAAAGAAAAAACAAAAGATCAATCAGTTTTGTCTGAAAAAGTTTGTTTTTAAAAAAAAAAGTTTTTACTAACCCTAATGGCTCGACTGAGGAGGATTTTGGAGTAAGAAGGATCAGATTTCCTGAAAACAATAGCAGCAGCGGCCAGAGCGGCGGCTGTTTCACCAGCCACATCAGAACCAGGAGTGTTCTTGTCTACTTTAAACACACTTCTTTGTGTATCCATGTCTTCTGGTCTTTCCCAACAAGAATGGTCTTTGTTCGCATCACCAACTTGAACATAAATAGTGTTAGGACGTGAAGTGGCTTTGAGGAGATAATCTGTGGCCCAACGAATGGCTACTTTAGCATTTGCTAGTTCAGATTTCATGAGACCACCGAACTCAATTACACTCCATGAGAGCATTGTTGTTGTGAATGCCATTGGGAATCCAAACTTGATGTTGTCTCCTGCATCATAGTACCCTCCAACCAAGTCCACCTAACAATAAAAAAAAAAGAAAGAAAGGTTGAATCTTTAATAATATTAAGGTAGAACTTAACCTACATTGTCTAGATCTATCTCTTAAATAAATAAACAAAAAAAAGTTAGGGTTTTTAAAGAAGGGAAAGATAGAAAAAAAAACCTTACTTTATTCTCGGTTCTTTTAACACTAAACTCATGAATAAAGGTTGAGACTTTTGACGATATTAGTACATAAACTAACCTACATTGCTGAGATCTGTAAGTAAACAAACAAACCCAGTTCGTATTTTCTGTAAAACCAAACTGAAAATGGTCATGAAAAGTTGAAGTGGTTTTTACATGAAGAGCAGAGCCGTCAGAGAGACCAGAGTCTCTTCGCCAAGTCATTCTCTGGTTGGGAGGAAGCTTTCCAGACCTTTGGCCTTCAAAGAAGAGGATGGATTTGGTGAGAGCGTCTTTGTAGTTGTGTTTGGCCAAGTTGTGACGATGGTGGTGGGTGTTGAAAAGAGACGAGTCAGAGTAGGAGAAGCCATTGCAGAGGAAGACGAAGAAGAAGAGAGAGAAGAAAATGGTGACTCTGAAGGTATATGAGGAAGAAGAAGAGCGAAGGAGAACCATTTTCACTGTGAGAGAGAACAGTTTCTATTAACCAATGAGAGTATAGAGTGCAGAAGCTGATTTGTGGGAAAGAGAGGAAGTATCTCTGCTGTTTATAGGGGGAGAAAGCTCTCTCTCTCTCTCTCTCTCTCTTGGCAACTTGGCAAGGTAAAAGGTTTTTGACTTCTCTTTTTGTGTGTTCCCATACGGTAAAAAATTAGAACTGATGATGTTGCATTGTCAGAAGAAAAGAGATGCAGTTGACAAGAGAGAGACTAATTGGATAGTTTTAGGCCACAATCATAAGAAACTAAAATCAGAGGGTTTTTTGGGATAATACTCAAAGATAACATTTACCATTTGAACAACACCACAAGACAAACCTCGGTCTGGTTACTAGTTTAATTGTTATTCAATTTAATTACTACTTTAAGTTACTGTGTGAGACAGTTTAAACTGTTTTGCCAGATAAATTTCAGTGAACAAATCTTTAAAGTGTAGCTACATTGAGATTTGATTTAACCAAGTGATGCATCAGTATTTACTGAGTACTAGATATTTTCATTTACTATGCGCAAACATAATATTTTTAAATAAATATTTTATTTTATTATTTTATTTGATTTATTCTATTCAGTTTAAAATAATTGAAATTTTAGTTTAATTTTTTAATCTATAATAGCATTTAGTTTAAATAATTTTTTTTCTGAAATAATTTTAATTATACAGTTTTTTAATTGTTGTATTATAATGAGCAATAGATATATCACATTTTAAAATAATTTATGTTATATTTTTATTTTTACAATGATTATACACTTGAACAATCAATTGGTAAATAACATATATGATATTATCTAAAATGAATGATATAATTATTTAAAAGCGATAGTATATATTTTAAAAATATTTTTGAAAAAGTAGATACAACTTTTGAGGTATAAAATATAAGTAGTTTGCATAGGATTTTTATTTGCAGAATAAAAATATAATAAAAACTATTTACATATGTTTATCTATATTTTAGTATTTTATATCTTAAACATAAATTATAATATCATGTATATATTATATTTCCTAAAATCATAAACATGCAGTATACAAAATAATTTATTCATAGAACTTAAATATAGTAAAAAATACATTTGTACAATTTACAATTCTAAAGCAATGAAAAAATAAAATTGATAAACAAATGAATATTTTTAGTTTTTTTTTGTTATTAATTTGTTCATTTTGCAATTTTATAATAAAAAAACACATCTAATATTTATTCTTTCTTATGTTTTATGACAATGGTAATGATTATATATATAACCTTATTTTCATTTCTATAATTAAATTATGTCATAATTAATTTTAAGTCATGTCATATTTAAGAATGATCCATGTTATATTTGTAGCTAGCCACATCATCATTTTTATTAGAGTGATTGTGGTGATAACATTTGTACAAATCAGTTAGTAAATAATGTATAGGAGATTGTTTTTTGTTGTTGTTTATTCATGGATTTATCATTATATATATGTTTTATGTTTTCAAAAGATATAGATTATATATATATAATCAGTTTAGAGTTTATAATATATTTTTATAAGTTGAAAGATAAATTATGAACTTAAACATAATTGAATTATTATAGATTTAAGGTTATCCCAAATGATAAATTTCCAAGAATATGATGTATTTATTGTTAAATTTAAATGCATTTTTAATATGTTTAAAAAATAAGAGATCCTATATACATTATTCGAAAAGTGATTTGACATATGTCATTACCACAATCATTTCAACAAATAAATGATGAAATTTTTAATTAAAAATAATGACATGAATCATATGTAATTATGACATGACTTAACACAATTATTACATAAATTTTAATTATAAAAATTCAAATATAAAACAATAAATATATGGTAGTTACTATAATTAAAACATTATAAGCAAAATAACTTAAATTTTAGGTAAAATTTATTGTAAACTTATAAACTAAAAAAATTAATCAAAAATAAATAAAAATATAGTCTATTTTATTCATATTTTATATATTTTAATGTTTCTAATGAAAAACATCTATAAATGGTAAAACTGTAGAAGATATTTTGTCACTACCATATTCTTTTATAAATAATATAATATTTTTTTTTTCAAAAGTTATTACATGATTTTAATATATTGTAACATGATCAATTTCTTATAGATATTTACATTTTATTTTATTTTTAGATATTTTGATAATCTTTATATCATATCAAAGATTAAAATTTATATTTTTGTGGATAGTTAATTAATTAAAGCTATATTAATTTTATTACTCAATATAAAGATTGAATTGTCTTCATGTTTCTAAATGATTGAATTGTCTTTATAATTTAATTGCGATAAAATAATTTAATTGAGTGGTTAACATTCGGTTCATAAGGTTTGATAAGTTTTTTAATAAATTAAATATTTTTAACTAAAACCAACAAAAACTTATTAAATTTTATTCTTAAAAAGAAACAAAATAGTATAAAATTAATATTGAATTAAACTAATTTAAATACAATCAAATTAGAAAAAAAATTACAAAAAATTATTTATATTTTATAAAAATTAATGAATTTAAAAATAAATGTAATAAAAATATATATTAAAAAGCTGAAATATTTTTAGAATTATTATTTTTGCGCATGGCATAGGAAACCATCTAGTTAATTGTATAAAACAGATTGTAGTCTAGCTAACATAGCACAATTTTACAATTGTCCATGAGTGTATTCAACTCGGTTAGACTATATGGTTGCAACAACATTGTAAAATAATCTTAAAGTCAACTCTGACCGTTCTTTTACTTTTGTTTGGCAAAAGGATATCTGCTATGATCTCTTCTCCCCAATATTATAACTCTTCATTTGGAAGGTGTTGCAGGAGGCCCTCCCTTTAAGAGTTAATCTAAGAAAATATTTTGCTATTGAATACAGATTGTGTTCGATGTGGAGAACAAGAGACAGCTACTCTCTTATTCTTGCACTGCAATTTCTCAAAATAGATTTGATCGTCTCATTGCTCAGTCCTAACGTTGATCATGGGAACTTCTCTTCTATTGAAGCCGCTCTTATTTTGAAGAAATCGATATGTCAACTTCCTCTTGGTGTCACCTCTGATTTATTCCCAAGAATTTTCTAGGGAATTTGGATCGCAAAAAACAAGTTGATTTTCAAAAACAGATTATCTTCTCCAAACGAAATCATATCTAAATCCATCTGGAATACTAAAGAACGGTCTATGGCACAGTCTCTCTACACCCATCAACTCAGATCTTCACAAAATCTTCGATCGTATCTGACCCGGTTGATTAGATACTTTGTTTTACTGATGTTGTGTGGAAGAAAGAAACCACTACATCAAGTTGCGGCTGGATCTGCCGCACCATAGACAGCCACAATCTTCACCAAGGTTTGAGCGTGGAAGTACAAGTTGATTCTCCTCTTCTTGTCAAAAGCCTTTGTAATGTCCTGATCGCCTACGCTAATGGACTTCTCACGTCAGTTCTCTCGGTCTGCAGGTCCTATCTTGTGCGATGGATGGTGCGTTAATTTTTTTCAAGGTTACTGATCTTGCAATCACCACATGACATTTTCCCGTGCTTTGGTCTCACTCGTACGATATCGGAATTCCTTTTCCGATAGGTTACCCATCCTTCCACTACTCCACCATAAACACGCTTAACTCTAGAGTTTTAAATAGATGTCTGACGGAAAAGGTAAACACACTTTGGTGACATAGGTAACCAAATCAATTCTCTTAAATCTTTTTACATATACCAGAAATCGGGTTGTACAATTCACATCAATTCAGAGAGCGCAACATCCTGGTTACGCACCATAACATGTTTCAAGACGCCTCTCAGATCATAACCGAGATGGCTAACCAGCTTTAATACCACTTGTACCGTCCTGACCGCCCACGATAATGGGCCTTCCATGCTCGATCTCTCGGCCCGTGGACTCCATTCCGTGCGACAGGTGGTGCTTAAATTTTTAAGGCAGGAAAGTATTGTTTACTGATATTACAATCACCACATGACATTTTTCCGTACTTTAATCTCATTCGCACGTTATCAGAAATCGCTTTTCAATTGGTCACCTATCCTTCCATTATTGCAGCATAAACACGCTTAACTCTGAAATTCTAAATGGATATGTACCGGAAAAGATAAACGCATTTTGGTGATATAGATAGTCAAATCAATTCTCTTAAACTTTTCACATATACAAGAAATCAGGATGGTACATCCTTACTTTAGAGTTTGTTATTATCTCTACCAAGAAATTGGATTTCTCAAAAATCTGCTTCAAATCAGATTGTCAAGTGCTCACTGCAGTTATTTCCTCAAACTCTTCTCTTGCTGATGTTTACGGAATCGTCCACGACATTGAGTTTCTATTTTTATCTTTTGTTTTCTGCCCCCTTTGGTTATGTTGAGAGGAAGCTAAATGCTGTAGCCGACGCCATTACTAGAGCTTGTATTCCCTATGTATTTTGTGTTTCTACCTTATTTGGGTGAATTCTATTTTTATAAAAGAAATTAGTGTTCAAAAAGAAATCGCTGTCTGGACTGTTGCAAGTAAACCGCTGTCTGGACTGTTGCAAGTAAACCGCTGTCCAGACAATTTAGTGAACATATTTATTAGTAGAATATTCGATAGTGATTATGAAATTGTCAACAAGAATTTGTAATCATTCCACATACATCTGTGCATGTGACTAGCTTTATCATACGAATCTAACAATAAGCTCTGGCCATTATAACAATTAATAGCTCTTAGTGGTTTTCTCTTTTTTGGTCGAATCCGTATTATATCTATGGGCGATAACTGCAGTTTTTATGTTTTATGATACTAAAGGTTACAGTTATTTGAATAACACTGCACGGTAAATGCGATACAGCAATGCATAGTGCTTCACTTTTTTTTGTATTGACCAAAGGTATCCGCGGACCGAAACTCAACCAATTAATCTCAACCGATTAATCTCCTGGAAGCTTATCCACCAGTGACAGGTAAATCCGGTTACTTTACATGAGTATTAGAGACCTACACTACCTAGCCACATGAGTATTGTGCTTCACTTTATCGAAGTAATTCTATCTATTTACATTTCAAAAAATCTTTTAGATATTTCAAAGGATTTCAAAGTTAACTATCTTCTGAAAATGTACTGCATTTCAAGTCGAATGATTTCTTGTGATCATATATGCATGTGTGCAACAGACTGTTAAGTCTATTTATTTATATTTAATATATTATTTTATTTTATTTTTAGTTAATAAACCAAAATTAAAAATTAAACTGAAAATTTTATTTAATATATGCAGTAAAATGTAAAATAACATTTGTAACGAAAGAGATTTTAACGATGTAACAAAATACAAGCAACATATTTTAAATTTATAATTATATTTAATTTAAAATAAAAAGAAGAAGTTATTATATATATATATAATTATTTCGTAGAAACAAACATAATTGTTGATAAAAACATAAACATACCAATCAAATGTTAGCACATCACAATCTAATTTCTGAATTGGTGTCAAGATCCATGCAACTGCAATCATAATATCATACGCTAACATGGCATTTGCGGACGGACGGCTGAGGAAAGATCAATCACACGGCTCATGGCTCATACTCAAATTCGGATTATCGGGCACTAAGTAAAATAACCACATGTGGATAATGTTCTTTAGAAATTTTAGAAATACCGTATGTATAAGAAGAGTAGCATTGAACAATAATGGAGATGATGGGAATGTCGTACTTGTCATGTGCGCTCCAGTAATGATTTCACATGCACTATGACCCTCCAAAAACAAAATACAATGACTATAAAGAGCAAACAAAAAGAAAACTTTGGATTTATGTATGTTCTTATTCTTCTTTTCCTGCTTCTCTGTAAAAGTTTTCCCATTGTTGATGAACAACCAAAATAACAGATGGTAAAGGTTATAATTTTTATATCAAAACTAAATTACATATTTTTGACAAATAAATATGCTTGTAAAGTACATATACTATTTTCACGGTCGTATACTGTTAAGTTAGAGAATATGAATATACTAGGTGATTATTTACGCACATGCGTGGAGTAGAATTTATATATCAATAATCGTTGAATACTAAATTTTGATCGTTCAACCATCATTTCATAAGTTTCCAAACATATAGTCATGCATCGTCAATATGAGGTTGTTGAATATCAAGTCATGTTTGTTGATTTTTTTTTTAAAACCTATTTTATTTATATTGAAATTCAACGATATCATTGGGATGTTACAATTCACCATCTCAATTCGATATGAAGAATTGTATTTCTGATATGATATGATGAAATAACATTTGAAATCTGCACTTGCGATGAATAAACATTAGTTATATATATATATATTTATGTTTATTTACGTCATATGTAATAATAAATATATTAAATAATTGAGAAGCAAATAAATATTACATATATAATTAAATTGGAGTAAGTAAATAAATAAAAACAATCTTTTTTATTTACAATAATTTTGTTGGTAAAAAATCAAAAACAAATCATTTATTTATTTTTATGGTATATATTAAAATTAAATAATATTGACGTATATATAATATATTTATTTTTTAATTGAGGTTTCCTACTCAATGCAAATTTTGCAATTGACATGTTTATGTATTTTATATATGATATATATTTTTAATTTAAACGATATTTTTATATATATATACATATATATTTATTTAATCTGAATATATATTATATGAAACTTCATAATTATGTGATTTTATGATCATTTGTATCTTGTTATAACAAAAAATTAAACTATTGATCACAAATTTTCAGTGTGAGATTTAATGTAAAAAATCAAAATTTAACATATAAGAAAATCTATTTTTTATTATATGTTTAATGTAATTGTTTATTGTTTTAAGAATATAAAATTAAACAAAAATGATGGAGGATACAAAAATTGTTATCAAATCTTTATTATTCAAAATAATTATTGTCATATATATGTTAACCATATTTGGTAATCCTGTAGCTTTTATTTAAAGAAAAAATGAAGAATATTTTTATACACTACTAACTAATTTGATAGTTAGTTTAATAAAAAGTATAATATATGTTTATATGGACCAAGATATTTTCTAAAGATTCTAAGAATCATCATTGGGATGACACGTGGTTACCAAAACATATTGTAATGCTTCTTAATTAATATAAAAGAGACTATTGTATTAGTGACTTATTATATATACGCAAGACTTAGATATATCTCAGTTAAGAATAAAACTTATCTAAATATTATGATATATATCTAAATCATCTGATCCTTATCACAATAAAATTTATATAATATTCTTTGAGTTTTCATAAACTTCATGGGCTTTACTTCATAATTGGACTTCAACGGTCTATAACAGATGACCGTAAGATACACATTATTGTGGGCAGAAGGGGAATAACCTATGATTTGATTGATGATGGAACCAAGCTACAACATGAAATCAAAGATAATAGATTTTTATGAGTTTTTATGAGGCAAACCAAAACAAATATGAATATGAATAAAGATGATGATGATAATGTGAATAAAACAAGATAATAAATAGAGAAAAAGGATAGATAAGGTGGAATCAAGCTTCTGGGTGTATATCACTCTCACCTTGATCAAATGATGGTTGAAGTGGACCGAGATGGAGAAAAACTTGTTGGATGTGTATCACTCTGAAGCTTGGAAAATGAATGGGATGGAAGGATGGGTGGATTGAGAACGTCACAAGACTCTTTGGAGAGGAGCCTTGATAAGTCAAGATGCATTGGAGCTGCTTCACAAACACTCTAAAGACTCAACAATAGTTTTTGATAAAACTAGAAAAACTGCATTTGCATTCATAAAAGTTCAAGGGTAATTTACAAAAAACAAACAACCTGAGCCTTATAGGATCGACTAATAAGACTCTAGACAAGACCAAACGGTCATAAACAATAAAAAAAAAGCTAAGAAACTTGAAAATAAAGTTTAGTCTTCAATGGAGATGATCTTAGAGGAATATGACTGTTCGATAGGATTGTCAAACATGTTTATCTGTCCCGTACCGAAGCGGGTTCGTCTTCAAACGGGTAAGTGTGGATCCATCCCGCCCTGGATGGGTTTGTCTTCAAACGGGTAAGCAAAACACCAAATCATAGTACTGAAAAAAAACAACTTAAACTAGAAATCCCAACTTGTTGTAAAGCAAAACAAAAATTCATGAAAACATATCAAAAGTATTCATCTTCATCTTCCTCTGCATTGGCAATGAACTCAAAAGATGATAACGTCTCCTTTTCAGGATCGATTTCATCTTCTGTAAATTTGAAAAATTCAAGTTAATTTTGACAATGGTACTATACAACAAAATATAATGTGAGTTATTTACCATGTTCATAAGCCTCATATCCCTTGATCTAATTCCTAGTGCATATCAGAGCTTGCACATTTTTGGGAGTAGACGGCTCCTATATTTGTTAAGAACTCGCGACCCAATACTAAATGAGGACTCTGAAGCCACTGTTATGAAAAAAATACTCACCAGGTCACAAGCCATTGCAGCCAAATCACCATACTGATGAGTGTTATCTTTCCAGAATTGGAGTATGTCCAAGCTCCTTAAACTTTCAATGTCCAAAGGAGATTCATCAGGATAAGCTTCTAAAGTTGTCTTTCCACTAGCAATGCCGCTGACTTTGCGATATGCAAAGAAATCCTATGGAGTTTTTGAAAAAAAAGAGATAAGAAACGATTTAAAAAAACAGAAAGGTGATCCTCAAGCAGAAACGTTTAGTGCAACCATCTCACGTGGCTATGTAGAAGGCGAGTTAGTCTTCGATTTTTTGTCGTAAGATGAATACTCAGCTTTTGGCGCAAGTTCTTCAGCTTTGCATCCCGTGTACTCATGTCAAGCTTCCTTAAACAACATTTCACAATTGAAAGCTTCAAACGTGGATCAAAGACTGCTGCCAGTGCAAAAACACCACTAACTTCTTCCTAATACTTATCAAACTTCTCTTTAATTGGTGGCACCATTTTATGACAATCTCATCTTCGCTGTCCAAGCCATTCATGGATCTTCCAAACCTGATAGAAATACAAGTTCTAAGAGGGGTAATTAGAACCTAACATCAATTTTGTGATCTCAACGAAAGGGCACAAAAAATCGCATATCTTCCCAGCTCGTGTCCATTCCTCAGTTGTAGGCGCCATTTTATACCCTTTCTTATCAAATGTTTCCAACTTAACAAATGTTTTACGATACTTGATGGCTCTTTCAAGCATATAGTAAGTCGAGTTTCATCTTGTCTGCACATTCAATATCAGACCCGCGTCTTCATTTATACTCGCAGCAACCACACTTTTTCGAACAATGTTCACGCGTTTCCGATCCTAGCACTTAACATCTGCAATTTGACAATATATTGCATCGAGTCACTACTTGTAGCTAATGTGATAGAGAACACTTTTTTTTCAATTCCCCACTCTTTCAGTGTATCAAGGATCTGAATCGAAAAATTCATACCATTATGTGGTGGTGGTGGTAGAGCACAAAATGTCAGGATCTTGCTGTTCAACTTCCATTTCCGATCAATGTAATGTGCTATCATACACATGTAACCTTCCCGTTTCAATGACGTCCACAATTCAGACGTGAAGGAGACTCATCCAGGAAGACTCGCTAATTCCCTTTTCAATGTATCTCTCTCGCTTTTATACAATCAATACACATATGCTCTTGCCGTGTTTCGACAGATGAGCTTTATTTTGCTTACTTGCTTCTTTCCATCAGCAACCTGATCAGATATATCATCAATTTCTGCAATTCTAGCTAAGACTTGTGGAGTCCCCAAGCCGCAAGTATTTGGTGGGGAATAGTTAGTATCCAAAGTGAGCTGATCTTCTGAGTCGCTTCTTGATCCCATTGTCTCTCACGTCGCAATTGGTTTGTTTGATGTTACGATAATTGTAAGCTAATTAGCTAACTTATGGCCAATTGACCTAAGCTATGTGCGTTACTGCGTTAAGTGGTGGTTGTTTTTTTATTTGTAAATAATTTAATTAAATTTTGTGAAAAATTTATAATTGAAATTTTAAACTTGGTTTACGCCAACAGCGTAAACATCTCAAAGACAAGAATCTAACAACATGTTAAGGCAAGACATCAAGTTCTCCTATCAATTCTTACTATTTCTAAGCAAGGCATCGAGTTCTCAAATCAATACAGAGAATTTTAAGCAAGACAATGAGTTCTCCTATCTAAACCATGAGTTCTAAACAAGACAGTGAGTTCTCCTATCTAAATAGTGAGTTTTAAGCAAGACATCTAATTTTCCTATCAATGATTACTAGTTCTACATAAGACATCGACTAACTTGAGGTCCTGAAGCTGTTATATGGGAATGAAAGGCTGGTAACCTGACGTTCATGCTCTTTCAACACTCGTTCTCATCATCGTTATTCTTATCCTCATGATCTTTAACCACTCATTATCCTTTGAGATCTTTGTCGTCCTCAAGATACTCAAGCTACTCCTCTGTCTTCCCATCGAACCAAGCTTTGTCCTTTGGAGCCTTTTCCCGTTGCATTAGGGAAACTTCTTCCATGACAATGTCGTGTTCAACCACCAGCAAGTCCCATAGCTTTTTCTCTAATTAGCCCTCCCTGTTAAATTAAACATACACAAATTACAAAGAGAACTAACCATTTTATAATGATTTAGATAAAGAAGCTACCCGATGTTTGTGCTTAGCTCCTTTGAAATAAAGAAAGCTGTGACGTCTCTGGTTGTGAGACAAATCTAGCCTAGGAAGAAGATGCGTGTATGGAACAATCACATCCTTAATGACAGAAACATCTCTGGTTCTCATATCATGTCTCTCTGTTTCCACTGACCAAGGTGAGGAAGCCTTGTTGGTTTATCTCCTCTGCATGTCTGATCTGTGAAGATCCTCTCTACTAAACCGGATTTCTTGGAGCCTTGTCGGTTTAGCTCTTTTGCTGCAGCCGAAGACGAAGCAGGGACGGACATGGAACCACCATCGTCTGAGCTTTGTTTCTTCCCACGTTGCCACCATCCACTTCGCCTTTCACTCTCTTTGTCTCTGTATTTTTTTTTCCAGGTGAAGGAGAAATGAAGAGTCAAGAAAAGTGGGCCAGTGAGACTCCCTCGGGTGAAAGTGGGCTTTACCACTTTAGGCCTAGTTCCGCACAAACCCGTCCCACTAGGCCTGCTATTTCGTGGGATATGAATTGCCTAGCCCATACCCGCCCCGCACAAAACCCTTTTGGGCCTTGTGCCGCGGTCCAGTACCTCCATTGACAATCCTATCGTTCGAGGTTATTTTCTTAGCCATAAAAGGGAAACTTGATTCTTCTTGAACCTGGAAGGTTTAAGGGGATAAGAAAGCTTCTTTAGAATCTTCGTGATGGCTTGATAGATGCTGATTTCGTGCCTAGACTGATAAGGAGCTAGCTGTTGGAGTTTTGATTCAAAGACTCCAAATATGAAAAGTTGGAGAAAGAGTAGATTCGCCTGATCCACTGGTTGCTGGTGCATGTCTTATGGTTGGTCTAGAACATCTCCAGGATTCCATAAATAGGTTTGGTTCGGACCAAATTAAATTGATTGGAAAATTTCCCAAATTGATTTCGGTTTGGCCGATTTTGGGAAATCAATTGTATCTTGGTTTGATCCAACCAATTCTCTTTATTTCGGGATTTCTGGCAGTCTAAGAGATATATATCTAAGCACATAATTTATTCTGGAGAACGTCGCTTCATGGTTGGGCTGAAATCCTCTTTAAAAGGCTGATACTTGCAGATGAACGGGCTGGAAAACTTTCGGGTTGTAAAAATCATATCTTCTTGGTCAAGATTGATTTGACGATTATTCCAATTGAGCCTGAATTCTTGTTGAGTGTAGAGTCCATGAAAAATGGTTTCGTTGAAAAGACCTTCTGGTTGTTGAGATATTTTTCTTGAACTGGAACTATGTCGCTGGTATCTCCAATATGGGCGGTTTGGGCAGTTTGGTGATCCTCATGTTTAGCCACGGATTTCAGAACCACAACATCCCCTCCCTCTTGACAAGTTTTCGACCTCAAAAACTGTATAACATGCACCAAGATAAAGAAAGTCAGTTTTTATTCTCTTTTGAGATTCTAGAGCCTTATCTTGGTATTGTTTCGGTTTGGGAGTGGGTAGTGTATCAGGTGGTTCTCCTTTGAGCTGATAGAATATGATCACGCCTCTGCTCTAGACTTTGGCATTGCTTCTATCTTGGAGTTGATGGTCCTTCACACTTCTGGTAACCTCGTTTTTGACCATCTTTGGAGTTGATTCTCCTCACAACAAAACTCTATCCAGTCAGATTTCTTTGAAGCTTTCTTTTTGGCAACCTGAAACAATCTCAACATTCTGGATAATAATCAAGTGTATTATATCTGTTGGACACTGATAAACATAATTTGAAAGTTCCAGATTTATTTTGATAGCTTCCACAAGCTGAAGAATGATTTTCTTCTTTCGACAAGTTTTGTTGATTGGTTGCCTTTTTCGTAACCTTTGTCGATCTTGGTTGGTATGCTCATCTTCTTGTCTTATTCATGGATCAAAACTTCTTGGCAAATACAAGTGCACTATATTTGGATAATCAAGTGTCATGGACATTTTAAGATCAGAGAAACTTACCTTGCTTGGGCTGACTAGGAATGGCATTGGTTCAACAATTCTTTGATCTAGTTTCTGTCCAGCATCTGGTTCATCGCTGCTCATGCATAGAATTTTTCCTGGGGGTTCTTCTTTAATTGAATCATGCTCCATGATACCTGCACAAAAACCCCTTGACAAGAACAAGTGCATTATACCATAATTGAAAAATTAAGAAACCGAATGAATTTTGTCTACACTAGATGGGTCCGGGTCTAATTGAATTGAGTGAGCAGTTATTACTTCCATATTTGGATATATTACAGCATAATGACCTCTTTTATGGCATCTATAGCACACATGTTTCACCGGCTTTGAATGCTTAGAGAACTTACTTGGTTTTCTTTTGTCATTGAACCCAAGTAATGGCTTAGTACTAAGACTTTGATCTATGAGTTGTGGATTTGGCTCCTCTCCCTTAGGTGAAAGATCACTTGTACAATCTGCGCCAACACCTTTGGACAAAGACAAGTGCATGACACTAGAATTGAGAACCAACAATTCAGATTGAAATAACCCATCACTCACATTAGACAATTCAATTTTCTTTTCTAGTGATTTTTCTTTCAATGCTTGCTTAGTAGGACAAATCACAGCAAAGTGTCATTTCTCATGACATCTATAACAAACATGTTCATTATTTGAGTAAGAAGACTTACCTTAGAACCTTGAATGATATGAGTGTTTCATGTCTGTTTCGAGTGTCAATATGGTATTCTTTATCAAAGTGAAGGGTGTTGAAGAATGGTTGAAGTAAATCTTCCAATGTGGAGTTCGTCTATGTGTAATTATGTAGATGTTCAGAGAACAAAATACTACAAGATTGTTATTTTCAGAGGGAATGAAGTGTGGTCTTCTAAGCAGATTTGTGTTTGGCATAACACATAGTATTACTGGTGGAAAGAGTTTTTGAGAACAAGGAGTTACTTGTTCAAGGTGAAGTTCTGCTGAACATGTAGCGGTTCAAATCGAGACTGATTCAGGATGAAAACATGTATGTTTTCGGGTTTTCTGCATGGAATTCAATAGTAGTTTGTTTTGGCATCTCATGGCATATGAGGTGAAACCAATGGATCTACAAAGGTATCACGCTTGCATATAGATAATGATTTGTTTGAGCAGAGGTTGAGAAGAGATTTTTTGCGTCGAAATTCTTCTTAGCAAGTTGAGCTAAGCGACGTGTTCTGTTGGTAACAGTAGCAATTCAGAGTGATGTTCAAGACAAGGTGTTCATTCAGGTTGTTACAAAGAAAATTCTCAGAATAAGAAGTTGGTGTCTATGGGTTGTTGAGGTTGGTTAAGGATTGAGTCAAAGAGGTTCTGGTTTGAGGCAGTGGTGATTCAGGTTCAGCAAGAGCCTCAAATTTGCATCGACATCAGCTGGATCAATTCTGAGGAAGAAGACTCAGTAGATTTTGTAGTCCTGTTCACATCATTATTTTTTGAGTGTGATGAACCAGAGATGATGCTGAAAGATAGGTAACATCAGAGAAAGAAGCAAATGGCATTAGTTTATGGTAGACAAAGATGACGTTAGAGACAAAAGAAGAAACGTTCATGGAGGAGGATCTAAATGCATCTGATGGTTTCAGGTTTGATGAAATCATGATGAGAGACTTACAAGGGATGGTGCGGTGTCTTCAAGAATATGCATACTTATATAGTCTGAAGCGAGAACAATTTCACAGATGGGTGTGTTTGTGATATGCAGTGTTGGAGATTGATTTGAGTCGTCTAGGATGGAGGATATCTCAAGTTAAAGACAGACTCGTATTAAGTCAAAGATAGGACTAAGAAGATGGAATCAAGTCAGGTCATCAATATCTCAGGAACTGAAGTTTTCTTATCACATGGAATGCATGTTATATTTGCAAAAGATGATCAATGGATCTTGCAGCTGCATATGATGGTTTTCTTGTGGGAACAATGTAACGAAATATATGCGATTCTATTTAGGTCAGCTTAAGAATACAAGTCAGTTTCATTGGGTGCATGTGAGGGAAAATTTCTGGCTGTTAGAAGAAAGCCAGAAGATTCACCAAGTCAGTGTGGCTAAAACATGTTATACCTCCATGAACAAGCAACTAGAGCAAAGGCATAAAGTATGTAAGGCCTACACAAGTATATGTTGGAGAAAATGGCTATTTGTGGTAACATGTAGCAACTTTAGTGAGGTCGTGTGAGTGACAAGGACAAACCTAAGGGTAAAAGGCGATTCAAGGTCAGACTTAGCTTGTAGATTCTACTCAAAGGCAAAAAAAAAATTCGCAGCCAGAATCGGGTTGAATAAGTTGTTAAGACTGATTGTAATCCTGAGAGTGAAGGGTATGAAACAACAGTCATCAACACTTGTTCAAGAAGCAGAAAGTCACTACCATAGCTAGTAGAAGTGTGTGTGAGTTTACCTTAGAGAAATCATCATGGAAGTCTGAGTCAAAGTGACAAATGAATAGACTCAGATGAAGTAAGGGACACCAGTTTGGTGCCACGACCACAATCTTCAAGGTGGAGCTCCTAGACAAGAATCAAAGCTCAAAATTAAAAGGAGAAACTTCTCAAAATTAAAAGGAGAAACTTGTAGACTTGACCAGGTCGGAACTTTTTGCTTGAACATGTCAGGGTTCAAGTATAGTTACAGCTGGAAAAACTCGTTATGAGCTCGAGTTTGACAAGGAAGAAGCTGTAAGGGAGTATCTCAGGAGAATCACATGCTTGGATGATGTGAAATATGGTTAAAGGACACGTATTGGAGTAACAACGAATAGTTGTAGAAACTTGGTTAATTTTAAGAGACATGATACTTCTAAAGAGTTATTTGATTTAGGTAGAGCCACTGAGATTATATTACGACTGATGCATAACAAATATATATAATCTGATTTCAGGTCGAGTGAGTCATTGATTTTTTTCTGTTTTAGAAGATGTCTTGATTGGTTCAATTGTGAGGTAAAAGTTAGCAACATGGCAGCTCAAGAGAGTAAGAGTTGAAAGGGAAATTGTTTGGTGGATATGTTCAGTGTGTTAAGGCCATGAATTGTCAAGATAATTTAACAAGTAGATGGTGCATCATAATGAGATTTGTGAGAGGAGTCTTACATAAGGGAACTTGTAGGCGAGACAAGTAATTGGCATATGTATCATGAGTACATTGTAGTGAAGTTGATACAGAGGACTACAAAATCTGAATTGTCTTGAATCAAAGCCGAGTATGATGCAAGAAGAAACTTCATGAAGTAGTTAGTTAAACTGAAGTATTGAGCTGTGAAGATGATACAAATTAAGAAACTGTTAGAAGACAATGAAGGAATTACAGGGACTGGTCTTACGGTTTACTCATCTCAGGAAGGGTAAGACTTGTTCTCCACAAGCAGGCTCATCTCAAGCTCAAGTCATGGAACTTAAAGAAGCTTCATGAACGTCTAAATGCAAGGAAAAACCGATTGCACTTAAAGAAAGAAACGTTTGATGTTCTGGATATATGTTCGCATCACATGGGAATACCGAGGCAGTATCCTCATGAAATTCCATTAGCTAATGGACAAATACTCATCGATGGCCATGTATTCATCATGTTAAGGGTGAGTTCAACGACTAATAGGCGTGTTGAACTTGTTGATCGTGATGCACATGTTTCTGTTTTTTGGAGACATCTTAATACAAGATGGGTATTGATTAAATGGATTCACAACTGAGTAAAGGAGGAATATAAAGGATTCTAGATAAGATATCACATGCAGCTCGTGAATGAGAGTCAAGGTGTATCATGCATTAGATGGTATGAGGCTCAGTTCATTTAAGTGCAACTAGCAGTGGGGTTTCAATTTGTTAGTGGAGGTTCTGTTGTTGCACAAAAATTTGATCAGATGGTGGAGCAAAGATCTTTGTGTCGAAAGTCTTCCTAATCATGTGGTTTCAGGCGGCGTGTCCTGCTTAAGTATGTCGCGGTACAAAGTGATGCTCAAGTGCAGTCTGTTCAAATACATCAAGGGTATGTCGAAGACTGTTTCAGAGATATGGAGCATGAGTGACTTTGGGGCTTGCAATTGATTCTAAAAGGTACAGTCTGGCATCAAGGTTCTACAACAGCATGATGGTTTTACCACGTTTGTGTTGAAAGTCTATTCAGCAAAGTGTATAGTTGGATGGCGTGTTTTATTAGTAATAATAACGTTACAAAAGGTGTTCAAGGCTGGAGTATTTTAAACATAGTTGAGAATCAGAGATTGTTTCAGGACTATATATGGTCCGAAGGTTGTTGCACATAATTAAGGACTTTTGATTCAAGACTCAATGCGTATGAGTAGAATCGAAAAGCCAAGAGGAAAATTAACTTGCAGAAAGATGTTCAAGTTTCTATTCAAGCACTTTAACAAGTTCGTGATTTTGACAGCAAAGTTGTGTTGTTGATAAGTTCACGGGCAATAAACCAGGGAAATAAGATATGAAGAAACACAACGTCAATGATGAGTTGAGCTTGACACTTGGAGTGTAGCAGCTGGGTTCGTAACTCAAGACAACAAGTGGAGGTGATTAAAACTCAGAAGGGCAATGGGATTGTCACATATGGAGTTCATCAGGCATGACATATACTTTCATTAATGGGACTACGTGGATTTAAGTGTTAATCTTTTTAAGTGGTTGTGGTGTATAAGTGTAAGCTTATGCATGTTAAAAGAAGTGAGACGAGATAAGAGAAGACAAAGAATTGTAGAAGATGAGCAGGTTTGCTCAAGCATCAGAAAGTGTCGGCACAAAGGAAGAGTATGGATTTGGACCAAGCATGTGGAGTTTTGTGGGGTTTGGTCAAGCCTATCGGACTTGCTCCATGTTGGGCCGACTTGCACAAGTTACGCGCAAAAAAATATGGGCTTAGTCGACGAAGTCCATTAGGTCAAGTGTTGACATACAGAGAAGGAGATGTCACGACAGGAACCTCTAAGCCAAGCTTCTGGGAGGCAGAAGCCTCAAAACCTCTTTGGAGGGGTTCTATGGCGTCTCTTAGAGAGATAGAGTAAGCTAGAGATAGATAGGTTACCTAGACTTAGCTCTTAGCCGTATACTTTTCTTGTATTCCTCTTTGTACTCTCTAGATCTATTTAACCATGATAGAGAGAGTTATGATCTTGTAAACTACATCGGAAGTATTTTCCGATATTTTATAGTGGATGTTGTGGATCTTGAATCCATCTGAGATGTAGCGGTGCGGCCGTGAATTGAGTGATTTTTTTTTGAATCATGAACAAGGATATATCTAAATCGTATGAATAGATCTAGGAACAAAGGGTTGGGAGCGATTGATCCCTCACCACTTGGTATCTAGGAACTTCAAATCCCCTACATATTGTAACTTTAGCAAAAGACGTGAACTCAAAACCAACGTTAATAAAATTATTTGACTTAGAAAACCAAACTAAGTAAAGATCTAACACCTAAAGTAATAAAATTATTTGACTTAGAAAACCAAACTAAGTAAAGATCTAACACCTAAAGTAATAAAATTCGTTAGTTGGGTCATTAACCAAGAGACACAACAATAACCGCACTTTTAAGAAACGTGAAATACTAACATGACATTAAACCATGTGATCGCCTGGATCGTCATCGTCACCACTTCTTTGCCATTGTCAACACCACTAATGGTTATCATCTTCAAAGTTTTAAACTCACAACGCGAAAATTTTATTTTAGATCACTGAGAATCGAATGATCTAATACCAATTGTTGGATTTTATAAAGCTATGTCCAACTTTTTAATTTCTGATTAGTACGATATTGTTCACTTAGGCCTAAGAAACCAATCTTCATGTATTTGTTTTTGGATTTCTTCTAAAAAAATCTTGTACTAATTAGAATTGAATTTTCTTTATATAATAAACCCTCATTGTCTGAACTTCTAATGTCAGACTTTGATTGATATCTCATATTTTCCTCCTAAAACTAAGGACCAACTCTTTTTGTGTGTTTTTACTCCAACAAATCATATTGGCACCACTTTGTACCAATAATCATAAGGTTACTTTGAGGATATTTCTCCCACAACATCACATGTTCCATGATCTTCTAACTAATTTCTGCCACTAATCTCCTCTTCTGACCTGAAGGGTCTCATTTTTAGTTGAAATGTATTTTGGTTTTTAATAGATTTTCGTCATCCATTCTGATACCATGTAAAGTTAGAGAATATGAATACATTATTGTATTGTGTCTTAGTGACTTATAGAGAATATGAATACATTAGTGTATTGTGTCTTAGTGACTTATAAGATATTGTATATATACGCAAGAGTTAGACCTATCTTGATTAGGAATATAACTTACCTAAACAATCTAGTCTTTATCACAATAGAACTTATATAATATTCTTTGGTTTGACTTTCATAGATTTCATGGACTTGACTTCAACGATCCGTATTAGATGGTATGTAAAATACACATCTTGTTATCTATATATTTCTAATATATACACTCGAGTCTCGATATATTAGATTGAATTTGAGCATTCGACCATCACAATATATATATATATATATATATATATATATATATATATATATACTTGCTGTGATATTTATGATTTATGTTTTTTTCTGGGTTGGATAAATAAAATATAAATACACACTAGACAGCTTTTGTTTTAAGTATTTGTCATACTTTCCATTAGGTCTGACTTTATGGATAAAAGGCAATTTCAAGAAGATGACGATGGTGGCTCGTTAGGTCTGAATCTCCCTCGAGATTCTGATCTTCTCTGATCTCCACGTCCATTGGCGTGTTAATCACCGGTGTCTCCCTCCTCGTGAAGCTACGATGGCTTGGTTTCAGCATCAAAATCTCGGTTCTTAGCATCTTCTTGAAACGGACGCAACAGTCCCTCCAGCTGTAGATCTGTGTGTATCGATTCACGCAGGTCGTACGTTTGTTCTGTGAAAATCAATTCGGGTTTTTTAAGTGATCAGATCGTAAGTTTTTTCACACTCTCGTTTGGTCTCTATAATCAAACAAGCTCTTCCGTCTATCCCTTATCTGTGAATCAATGGCGAGTGACAAGGGTAAAGGAATTCTATACGATGAGCCATTCCCACTTCCAGAGGATGCCAGTGAAGATTTAGCACGTGAATATAGTTTATCCCTCATTGGGAAGGTGCTCATGCCAAAAAAGAGAATGTGGAAAAGCTCTTAGAAAAGCTACCGGCTCAATGGGGTATGGCGGATAAGATCACTTCATGTGACTTAGGCAATGGCCGTTTCCTGCTCAATTTTGAGACATAGGATGAGCTCAATCATCTGTTGAGCCAAGCTTCATTTCACTTCAACTGTGGGATGGTGGGCTTGTTCGTTAGGAACCAGTACTCGATGGAGACTACCCTACTCAGATCCCGTTTTGGATTCATTTGCAAGGGACACCCCTTCATTTATCTACGGAACAGAACTTACAATGTATTGGGTATAGACTCGGACAAGTAGAGAAGGTTGACGCTCCAGAAGGAAAGTTGAAAGTTCTCATTGATTCAAGAAAGCCTTCGAAGTTTTATAGGACTCTTCAAACGAAGAATGGGGTGGACATAAGGATAAAGCTTCATTACAACCGTTTGTTTAAAGACTGCAAAACGTGTGGTCTTATGTCACATGAAGAAGCATAATGCATCAAGCTACCCTCTGTTCAATCATTTGTTAACAGAGATAATGCCTCTATGCGTGCGCAATATCTCCCTCCCACTTCGATGGCTATGCGAGTTAATGATGGCTCAAGTGGATCTCATTTTAGTAATAATACTTGTGCGGCTAACAAAGGGAATGCCCCGTGGAATGCTTACTATGATAGGGAAATTGATGGGACTGTCCAGGGTACAAATATCAAGCCACTCGTCGAGAGATCAATAAGAAGCAAAAAATAGACCTCGGTTTAGGCCATATGTTATTTCAGCACAAGGAAAGATCATAAGACTCAGGAGAGTCACAATCATTGGCGTGAGAAGCAACAGTCTCAACGTGGTGAAGCCAAAGATCAGACGCCTAATCACAACACTATTCCTAAGGTAGTGGGTGATACCTCCTCGACTTCACAGTCGATTCCTCTGGGCCAAGCTTTCAAGACAATTAATCCACCCTTAACTCAGAATGTCACGATACGCGAGTCACAAGTAGGCTCGTTAGCCTCTGATCATGTTATGCAAGACGTCCAACAAGCTCTATCACCAAATAAGTTTCCAGACATGAAAGAGTTGGAAGAGTCATTTTAAAAAGAAATATCTGATGCAGCTTTGGGCATGAAGTTAATGGTGATGGAGGAAGATGATTTACTCAGTGAGGAAGAGGGAGAAATGAAACTCGGGAGTATGAAGGTGATGGTCTCTCTGAGGAGAATAAATTTGTCCAAGCTGTTAGTGATACTCCAGCGCCTGCGAAGTGTGATAAGAAAAGAAAGGTTACGCGGAGTGTAGCAAAGAGCTTATTTGAGGCTAATATGGAGGAGCTCCATAGGGCTTCTCCACGAACAAGATCAGCGACAAGTGTTGGTGCAAGAGTCTCTTCTACTTGTGCACATGGACAACAAAGAGGTCGCACAATTACAAGGAAAGTAGCGCTGGGGTCAAAAGTTGCTATGAAAGGGAAGGTGGATCCTAAAGTTCCACCTTATCAATGAAGGTAATCAGTGGAAACTATCGACAGATTGGGAACGACCTCACAATTCGACGCCTTACAAAGATGTATCAGAAGCATTTCCCAGGACTCTTGTTCCTTTTTGAAGCGAAGAATAAGAAGATGTTGTTGCAAAAAGTTCAGGGTGACCTAGGTTATGGGAGATTGTTTAACGTGGAGTCACATGGCCAAAGCGGTGGTTTAGCTTTGTTTTTTATGGATTTTTTGCAAGTAAAAGTTTTATTTTCAAATAATCAAATGATTGATGTATCTGCAGTCATTAATGGAATAAAATTCTATATGGTTTTTTTATGGTGATCCTGTTGTAGAACGTAGGAATCTAGTTTGAGAGCGTCTTATGCGCTTCGCAACAATAAAAGATGGACCATGTTTCATGATCAGAGGCTTTAATGAAACAACCTGTCATGAAGAAAAAGAAGGGGGACAGATTCGTTCTGACTCCTCGTTTCTTCCTTTCAAACAAATGATATGTGACTGTGGAATTATGGAATTCCCATGCTCTGGTAATCAGTTCTCTCAGGTAGGAAAAATAGGAACAAATACGGTTAGATGTAGGCTGGCCTAGGCTCTGAGAAATGAATCTTGCCATGAAAAATTCTCCCATTCGACGATGAACTATCTGAGACTTTGGGGATCGAACCATCATCCGGTTCTTGCTACTATACTATCCAAACCATTTAAAGCTAAAAAGAAGATAAAATTCGATATGAGATGGTTAGATAGTGATGAAATCTGAGCAGTTGTTCAAGATGGTTGGAATTTGCCAGAGCTACCGACTAATGCTAATATAATGTCACACATTGCGAGCTGTCGGAAAGCCCTGAGTCAATGGAGAAGACTCAATGATTTGAATTCTGAAAAGAAAGTGGAGGAACTAAAAGAGAAAGTAGAGGCCATGTGTGATGATGATTCGGTATTTGCAGAGGAGATGGCAGCTACTCTAAAAGAACTTTCTGAGGATCTTAAGGCTGAAGAGATAATTTGGAAGCCGAAAAGTAGAGCCATTTGGCTCCACGTAGGTGACTCGAACTCAAAATATTTTCATAATCTGACAAGACAAAGGAGGGCTCGAAATAGAATCACTAAGCTGACTGACCCTCAAGGGCAAGTGGTGGATAATAAAGAAGGCTTAGTTGCCATTGAAACTAACTATTTCCATTCGCTGTTTGAATCCTCGAATCCATTGGATATCGAAGAGGCCTTAGCAAATGTATCAACAACGGTAACTGATGAGATGAATTGGGATTTTGATTGTGCTAGTAACTGAATGGGAAGTGAAGCTCGCTCTTTTTGCGATGCACCCTGACCAAATGGGATGAGTGCTTTGTTCTACCAGAAAATTTTAAGATATTGTCAAGGAAGACCTAACTCGTATGGTTAATGAATTCCTTTTTAATGGACATGTAGCATGTAGACTAAATGATATGAATATTTGCCTCATTCCAAAGATTGATACACCACATGAGATGGTCCAATTTTCCCCAATAAATTTGTGTAATGTCAGCTATAAGATTGTGTCTAAGGTCCTATGAGAGATACTAAAGAAGATCCTACCAAATAGGATATCTGAAACATAATCTGCGTTTGTAGCGGGTCGTCAGATTAGTGATAATATCATGATTGTTCAGGAGATGTTCCATACCTTACGAATAAAACTGGGGGGGGGGGGACATCAGCGTATGACAATAAAGACATATATGAGCAAGGCCTACGATAGAATGGAGTGGAAGTTAATTGAAAAGATTTTTCAAAAAATGGGTTTCTCGCCAGTATGGATTAGCTGGATCATGCGATGTGTATCATCTGTTAGATACCAAGTATTGATGAATGGAAAACCCAAAGGCAACATTATCCCACATAGGGGATTAAGACAAGGAGATCTTTTATGTCCTTTCATCTTTATCTTATGCACGGAAGCGCTCGTTAGCCTTCTAAATCATGTGGAGAGTCAGGAAAAGATCATGGGAATGTGGGTAAACCACGCATGCCCTACTGTATCTCACATGTTATTTGCAGATGATAGTCTGTTTTTTTGTAAGGCAGAGCCAAGTGAGTGCGATGAAGTAATGAAAGTAGTGAAGGTATATGGAAGAGAATCTGGTCAATGTATAAATTTTGATAAATCCTCGTTACTCTTTGGTAAACGGGTGCCACTACAGCTTAAGCAGAAAATTAAGGATACTTTAGCTATTGAAAATGAAGGTGAAATGGGCAAATACTTGGGGGTTCCAAAGGATATAAGTGGATCTAAATGCAAGATTTTTGCATTTTTAAAGGAACATCTGAACCACATGATTAATGGATGGTCCGGGCGCTGGCTGTCAAAGGGTTGTAAAGAGGTGCTAATTAAGGTCATTGCCCTAGCACTTTCAACATATGTGATGTCAGTTTTCTTTTTCTTCTGGAGATATGTGAGAATTTAGCTATTGCGGTCGCAAAGTTCTGGTGGAGCTCAAACCCTCCTAAAATAGGTATGCACTGGCAAAACGGGAGAAATTATGTTACCCAAAAAAAACAAGGAGGTGTCGGTTTCAGATTGATTCATGAATTCAATCTCGCATGATTGGCTAAGCAATTATGGAGGCTGATGCAAAATCAAGATTCATTATGTGCAAGAGTAATGCAAGAGGGTACTATAGTTAGAGTAAGCCATTGTATGCGATGGAAACAACCTCCCCGTCCTATATATGGTGGAGTTTGATGGCAGCTAGATCCCTGCTAAGGCTAGGAATACATCAAAAGGTTCATTCTGGAAACCAAATCCAGGTATGGGAAGACCTTTGGATTCCTACGATATCGGCTAGACCAGCACGTCCATTACATTATGGAACTGATTTACGAATGACGTTGAATGAGCTGATCCATGGAGAGCCTAAAACATGGAATCTTGAGGTAATGGAACATCTTATTATCCCCGATGATGTAGTTGTAATACGGACTATGGCCATAAGCCAGTCTACGCTGAGTGATAAATTTAGAACTATTCGAGGAGTGGAATGTACACAGTCAAATCGGGATATTTGGTAGCGCGAAACATTTTAAATTACTAACATGATGCTGAGATCGTAGAACCAAGTATCACAATGTTAAAAGCACTGGTTTGGAAGATTAAAGCCCCTCCGAAGATACAACATTTCCTATGGCAGATAGCGACAAGATATATTGCAGTGACTGGCAACCTCACAAGACACCATATGCGTTGTTATAACCATTGCCCGAGATGTGGGGAGCCAAATGAATCAATTAACCATGCTATCTTTGAATGCCCTCTTGCTTTGCAGGCATGGGTCCTTTCCTCGACACCATCGTGTCCAGGAACTTTCCCTACTTCAAGTGTTTTCAACAATCTAGACTACCTTTACTGGAGGAAAAGCGAGAGTGAAGATCCTCAGCTTGATAAAGACACGTATCCATGGATCATCTGGTTTCTATGGAAAAGCTCGTAATGATAAATTGTTTAAGGGAGTCTCAAGAAACCCTCTAGAACTAATAATACATGCTGAAAGTGAATGTCATGCGTGGTTTGAGCTCAAGTTGCCAAGACAGTGATTCACCAAACTAATATCCAAGCCTCAAGCTTGTGTAATATTTGTCTGGTCGATGGATCCCGGAGTGTTGGGTCTTGATTTATTAGTTATGGATGGGTATGGAAGGATGAGTCAGGGGATGAACAGCTCTATGGACTAAAGAATAAAGAGAATTGTATGTCCTCTTTACATTCTGAGTTGGATGCGATAATTTGGGCCATGTAGATGATAATGCAACAAAACAATAATTGTCAGACTTTTGGCACGAACTGCAAAGATGTTTAAACAATGACTCAAAACCCTCAAGACTGGCCAAGTTTTTCCACTGAGCTTTTGGAGTTTAAGACATTCAAGAGGAGGTTTCAAGATTTTAAGATTCTTCATGTACCAAGGGACTACAATAGACCTACACATGGTCTAGCTAGGGTGGCTCGTTCTTTTCATCGTTCTTTATTGTGTCTCAGTTTTTCTATTCCGATATGGATCCCTATTACTTTATATCTTTTGGATATTAGAAGAACTTTTTGATGTTAAAAAAAAAATACACAATAATAAAACTATAGGATTATTGGGCTCCAGATAATTGGCGAAGGAGAGGAATCACGGCTTCAATTTCTTTTATTATCATTATTACATCCCAATGTTCATTGATGTATTACATTATGACTTTGTACAATCAGTTTAATATTAATAAGACAGTGTTATTAAAAAAAAAATTATCTAGAACATTGATCACTTTAAATTATAGGTACGAGTCTACGACTTGATCTCAAATTTAACACAAGAAGACACACTCCGTTTAGAGAGGATAGATACTATTTCTCGCTTTATTTTCTTCCTTTTTTCTTGGTTTTTTCAGCATTATTTGCTGATTTTTTTTTTTCTTTTGGACTGGTGGTTTTTTTTCTGCAGTTGGTCGTCATCCCTCTTTAGCCTCTTCCAATGACAACATAGAACATGATTTCTCAGTTTAAAGAAGGCCCAACCGAAGATGGCCGAATTAGCAATAAAAATATGATCCATTAACAACGCTTTAGCTACACCGCCCAAAAGGTCTACCATGCAGCTAGAAGTAGCGAGCTCTAAGTTTATGGATAACAACCAAGATTCGGTCATCTCGTAGTCAATCGGCTACTCAAAAAACTCAAAAAGAATATAATTGCCTTGGTACAAACGATTCGCTTTCCAAGTAAGGAAAACAAATTTCTTGATTTACATCAATCAAACCTCGTAATTAATTTGCAAAATTGGAATTTAAAAACGGATCTCGAAACTCTTAAGACCACCAGTCTCAAATACACCACTCAACTCAAAACCAACACTCGGCCTTTCTAATGATCTGAGACACAGCGGATTCCGTAGGGCTATTGTTGGAGGTGGATTTCAACACGCTTCATACTCGGTTGAAGAATCTGGTCCAATACTCTTAAAGCCCGCAAGGGGACAATGGGCCTACGAATGTCCAAGGCCATATCAAACTCATGAGATGGCCCATTTCAAGTTGACATATTCAAACTATTGTGTAACGAAGGTCAAAGCATTAAATATGACCATAAAGACACTTGATACTTGTTGGCGATCATGTGGCATTTACGAGTTATCTCTAAAGACCTATAAAAGAAAAACCAATCACAACAAGAAGGGGGCCCGATTTTTTCTAAAGAAATATTATGCTTTCAATACTTACATAGATCTTTATTCTTTAGATACCCTCTACATCATACCTATTTTCTATTTGTATCATCAATTATGTACACTTCTTTATATGAAATCATCAATATATAGTTTTTTATCCATTTCTTCTTATACATGTATTCAAAACTCTAAACCTTATTTCTGAAGTGAAATTTGAGATCTACTAGTGGTGTTTCAACTTGTCGAATAATTCTCAATATATAACATGCAAATATTTCTTAAAGTATATCATAAATCTGGTAGGACATCTATACACACATGTGTATGAAAGAAGAAAAATTCACTTTTTATCATTTATGATGATTAACAATTTATTTCCACACCAGTAGTATCATATAATAAAAATTGCACACAATTTTCCATCCCCCTCTTAATTGCACACATCATAAATATCAAAACTTATAACCCTCAAATCGGAAAGATTGAAACCCGAAACCACACGACGAAAGTTTGGCTGGTTTTAATAGTTTAACTCGACCGACATCATAAGCAAATTTAAAACCCGACCCAACCTCTGATCCAACTACAAACTCGACCCAGTCTCCTACTAAAGCTTGAAATAATAATCCAAAATGTATTTCATATTCCAAAAAACCCTAAATCGTAAAATCCAAACCCATTTCAACCATTTCCTACACACCAAAGAGTATGAGTAATGAGTCTAGAACTTTAACTTCAATACTTCTAAAAACATCAAACTCTTCTTCGTTTCTCAAGCAGCCAAGCTCAACATAAGAATTTGTTAGGGGAATTTTCTGAAATTGAAACTCCAAACTCATTATTCATACTCTTTGGTGTGTAAGAAAGGAAAAATAATGAGATAGCTTTGAATTTTTCGATTTTAGAGTAGTTGGGAATTTAAAATTGATTCGAAGATTTTTTTTAAGCTTTAGTAAAAGGTTGAATGGGGGGTTTGTAGTCAGATCTAAGGTTTGATCGGGCTTTAAATTTGGTTTTAATGTCGATTTAGGTTTTAAACTATTAAAACCAAACTAAATTTTTGTTTGTGTAGTTTTGGATTTTGATTTTTCTGATTGAGATTAAAAATGTAGATATGTTTGATGTGTGATATTAGAAAAAATGATAAAAGATAGTGTATAATTACTATTACTAGGATGTAGACCCCCGTGAAATCGCGGGGGAAAGTTAATATTAAGTTTTTAATATTAATTTTAAATAATAACATATTAATTATTTTAAAATAAAATAGATAATTATTTTAAAAATATATATAACTGATATAGTTAAAATAAAAACATTAAAGATGAATTTTTTTTATAGAACTTTATTATAAAGAAAATATATTGAAAATATTCATGTCAAAGGGATGAAACACTTTAAAATATTAAAATTTTAATATTATTTTTAAAAGTATTATATATATTAAATGTTTAAAACAAACATGATAATATATAAATGACTTTTTAAAAATATATAATTGATATAGTTAAAAGATAATTAAAAAATTTATGCTAAAATGATGTAATCTTTCATAATTATCCGGTTTACTAACCAATATTCAATTTTTAATATTATTTTCAAAATGATTTTATATAAAATTTTAAAACAAAGAAGGTTTATATATTTGTTAACTTATATATTTTTTCTATCGTGAAATGATTCAGTGAAAATGTACAATGGTTAATTTTCTTAAAATATACAACTCTTTAACGAATGAACACGTTTTCATTTTAATTGTTTTAATATTTAAAAAAAATATTATAAAAGAGTTCAATGTTACGTTTCTTGAAATATACAACTTTTTGGTTATAAAAAATATTCAAGAAAATGTATAATGGTTAAGTTTCACAAAAGATGCAACTCTTTAAAGAATGAATGCTTGTTAAGTGAAACTATGATGTTATACTCGAGTTCTTAAATGAATTCTAACCGTTAGATTAGCGATTTTGAACAAACTCAACCGTTAGATATTAATTTTTTTCTTATAATAAATTGATGACGTTCATGGTTAAAGAAAATATGTATTTTATGATTATAGGAGGTAGACATATCATATACTAAAAAAATTAAATGATGTCAGTTATAAATGTTATTTTGAACTTTTTCTAATAAAAATGATGATGTCAGTGGAAAAAAAAATAAGTTTGTTATTAGATTGTTGTTTAGTTTGGTTGTGATCCGAAGATGTGTGAACTATAAACTTGGATAATGATTAAAATCGAACATGATATCATTTTCCTTTAAGAGTATTTCAACTTTATTACAAATCTTGGATTACACGAAATCTCTTTTTATGATGAGATAATCAAAATTTCACTCTTGTTTTAGACTAAGATACAAGAGAACCAAAATAAGATTTATTGTTTATATCTTTTCTTCAAAGATCTTGGATAATCTTTGAACAATGAATTTTTCTCATTCTCTAAATAACTATTGATTTCTATTTTTATTTATTTGTTAATCCTACACCTCCTTATATAGAGAACTAAGAGTTACAACCAACAGTTGCAATGGTTAACAAAGAGTTCTAATGGTTAACACTAATAGTTCCAAAAGTTAATCAAGAGTTGCAATTGTTAAAATCAATAGTTGCAACTGTTAGCAAGAGTTGCAATCATTCACACATTTTTTGGTGATATTATATCTGCGCCTTTTGGTGATGACACATTCGCACTCTTTCAGTGACCTACGTTCGCACCCCTTCGACACGATCTGTTCACACCTTTTTGGTCACAACACATTCACACCTCTTCGGTCACGACACGTTCGCACCTCTTTGGTCACGATATGTTTGCACCTCTTCAGCCACAACAAGCTCGCACCCCTTTGTCCAAGACACGCTCGTACCCCGTCGGTCACGACATGTGCGCACCCGTTCGGTCATAACATATTCGCACATCTTCGATCACGATACATTCACACTCCTTTGGTCATGATCGTTCTCACATCTTCGGTCACGACACGTTCGTACCTTTTGGGTCACGACATGTTCGTATCTCATTCAAGATACATCATTTATCAACTAAAAGAAGAATGTGAAAGGGTGTGTTGTTTAAAAATAAAAAATATATCTAAAAGGATATATCGTTCAACAATTAAAAGAGGCATGTGAAAGAACACGTTGTTTGTACCTCTTCAGTCATGAAAAATTCACACATCTTTGATCACGACACATTCGCACATCTTTGGTCATGACACGTTCGCACCTTTTAGGTCATGGCTTGTTCGCACCTCTTAGTTTACGACTTGTTGACACCTCTTCGGACATGATACGCTCGCACCTTTTCGACAAATACACACTCTTACCACGTCGGTCACGACACATTCACACCTCTTCTGTCACGACATATTCGCACCCCTTCGGTCATAACCCATTTGCACTTCTTTGATCACGATACGTTCACATCCCTTCAGTCATGACCCCTTCGCACATCTTTGGTCATGGCATGTTCGTATGATACAATATTCATCAACTAAAGAAGCATATAAAAGGGTGTGTTGTTTAAAAATTAAAATAGAATCTGAACGGATATATCGTTCAACAATTAAAAGAGGCATGTGAAAGAACACGTTGTTCGCACCTCTTCAACCATAACACATTTACACCTCTTCTATCACAACACGTTCGTACCTCTTCGGTCACGACAAGTTCGCACCTCTTCGGTCACGATACGTTCGCACTTCTTCGGTCACAACACGTTCGCACCTCTTCGGTCACGACACGTTCGCACCTATTCGGTCACGACACGTTTGCACCTCTTCGGTCACGACACGTTCGCACCTCTTCGGTCAGGACACGTTCGCACCTCTTCGGTCACGACACATTTGCACCTCTTCAGCCCTAATACACTCACACCTCTTCAGACAAGACATGCCCGTACGCTATCGGTCACGTCACGTTCGCACCTCTTTGATCACGACACATTCGCACTCTTCGGCCACAACCCATTCGCACCTCTTCAATCACGATACATTCGCACCCCTTCGATCATGATCCGTTTGCACATCTTTGGTCACGACACGTTCGTACCTTTTGGGTCACGACATGTTTGTATCTTATTCAAGACATCGTTCATAACTAAAAGAAGCATGTGAAAGGGTGTGTTGTTTAAAAATTTAAAATGCATCTGAAAGGTTATATAGTTCAACAATTAAAAGAGAGGCATGTGAAAGACACATTGTTTGCAACTCTTCGGTCACGACACATTAACACCTCTTCGGTTACAACACATTCGCACCTCTTAGCTCACAACATGTTCGTACCTCTTCGGTCACGACACGCTTGCACCTCTTCGGTCACGACACGCTTGCACCTCTTTGGCCAAGACATGCTCGAACCTCGTCGATTATGACACTTTCGCACCTCTTCGGTCACGACACGTCCACACCCCTTCGTTCGCAACCCATTTGCACCTCTTCGATCATGATATGTTCGCACCCTTTCGGTCATGACTCATTCACACATCTTCAGTCATGACACATTCGTACCTTTTGGGTCACGACATGTTCATATCTCATTCAATATATGTCATTCATCAATTAAAAAGCATGTGAAATGATATATTGTTTAAAAATAAAAATTGTATCTAAAAGGATATATCTTTCGATAATTAAAAGAGGCATGTGAAAGAGCACGTTGTTCACACCTCTTATCCAACTGCTATTAAATAATGGAAACACAAAAATACAAACATATATGGAAGTTGACGAGAAAGAGTAGTTAGTCGGTTGTTATCATTTTTTCACCTATTGACAAATGACATTTTTTCATAAATAAATTTATAATTAATAGTTCTTTAATTTTTTTATAAAAAAAATATGTGAATGGTTTTTAAAAAAGGGTTGTGTCTTTTGAAATGTCGTGTCTTTTGAAAGAATTGTGTCTTTTGAAAGAGTTGTGTCTTTTGATGTTTCTTAACCAATTTTTTCTGTTTTCTATAAAGAGTTGTGTCATTTAGTGTACATAAATTTGTTAATTTTATTTTTATTTTTTAAAGAATTGTATCTTTTGATGTTTAACAAAAACGAAAGGGTTGTGTCTTTTAGTGTTCTTTTAAAAAAAAAAAGAGTTTTGTTTTTGGTATGTTAAGACACATATTTTAGATTAGCAACTGATGACATCATACGTTTAAACGAAACTAAAGCTTAACCGTTAGATATAAGAAAGTAATTTCTGACCATTGGATTGAAATCTTTTGTCCTATAAAAAATTGATGACATCATTGATGACCAAAATTCATAAATAATAATTAATAGTTCTTTAATTTTTTTTTAAAAACAATATGTGAATGGTGTAAGAGTTGTCTTTTGAAAGGTTGTGTCTTTTGAAGTTGCGTTTTTTGAAAGAATTGTGTCTTTTGATGTTTCTTAACCAGAAAATGACTTTGTTTTTTCTGTTTTTATAAAGAGTTGTGTTTTTTAATGTACATAAATTTGTTAATTTTTTTATTTTTTAAAAAGTTGTATCTTTTGATGTTTAACAAAAACGAAAGGATTATGTCTTTTGGTGTTATTTTTAAAAAAATGAGTTGTGTCTTTTGGTGTTCTTTTTTATAAAAGGAGTTGTGTCTTTTGGTATGTTAAGACACATCTTTTAGATTAGCAACTGATGATATCATACGTTTAAGTGAAATTAAAACTTAACCGTTAAATTGTATAAGAAAGTAATTTTTGACCGTTGGATTGAAATCCTTTTTTCCTATAAAAAATGATAACATCGACCAAAAACTGGTTTGCTATTATATATAAATACTGTATGATTCTATTGGTGTAGTTTGTCCATAAAAAAAAATATTATCGGTGTGGAAATAGCTTGATAAATCCATAGTTTACAATATTGACCGCGTGATATCACGCACTAAAAGACGCGTATAAATCTTGGACAAATATTCACCCGAAAGTCAGAGAAGAAACCACTCCCGCATCGAAAGACGAAAACACCCTCATCTACTTCAGTCGCGCCGCTTCTACATCGATGCCATTTTAGTCAAAACCACATCCCACACACCAAATCAAATCGTTGTCCAAATCCAAAACTCCTCCCTCTCCTTCTTCGCTGTACGCAATAATGCAGTCACCGAAACCACGCCGCAAACCGGGTCACACAACCGCCGGGGCCGACTCGGCGGAGAAGCTCGACGAACTCCTTATATCCTCCGCGATCTGTAACGGCGAGGATTTAGGACCGTTTGTTCGTAAAACGTTCGCGACGGGGAAACCAGAGACTCTCCTCCACCATCTCAAGTTCTTCGCAAGATCCAAGGAATCAGAGATCGAGGAAGTCTGCAAAGCTCACTACCAAGACTTCATCAGCGCCGTAGACGATCTCAAGTCTCTTCTCTCAGATGTCGAGTCTCTCAAATCCGCTCTCTCCGATTCCAATTCTAAGCTTCAATCCATCGCGGCGCCGCTTCTCTTGTCTCTCGATTCGCTCGTCGAGGCGCAGACCGTGTCGAAGAACGTCGATCTGGCGATTGGAGCCGTGGCGCACTGCGTTCGTGTGATGGAGCTTGTCTCTCGAGCTAATCAGCATCTTCAGAGCGGGAGTTTCTACATGGCGTTGAAGTGTGTGGACTCGATTGAGAGCGAGTTCCTTGAGAAGACTCAGTCGTCGACTTTGAAGCGGATGCTGGAGAAGAGGATCCCGGAGATTCGAGGTTATGTGGAGAGGAAGGTGAGTAAGGAGTTAGGTGATTGGCTGGTGGAGATCCGTGTTGTGAGTCGGAATCTAGGTCAGTTAGCTATTGGTGAAGCTTCAGCTGCTCGGCAGCGAGAGGAGGAGCTTAGGATGAAGCAGAAGGAAGCAGAGGAGCAGAGCAGACTCAGTCTCCGTGACTGCGTCTACGCTCTAAAGGAAGAAGAAGATGATGCTGAGGATGAGTCTGGCCTTGAAGGCAGTGATGCCTTTGATTTGACTCCGCTCTATAGAGCCTACCACATTCATCAAACACTCTCTCTTGAAGATGGTTTCAAGCGTTACTACTTTGATAACAGGGAGCTTCAGCTTAAGTCTGACTCTCAGGTATCTTCCATGACTCCCTTCCTCGAGTCTCATCAGACATTTTTCTCGCAAATTGCTGGGTTTTTTATAGTGGAAGATAGGGTTTTAAGAACAGGAGGAGGGTTGATTTCGAAGCAGGAAGTTGAGTTTTTGTGGGATCTTGCTGTTGGTAATATGTGTGCTGTGTTGGAGGATCAGTTCTCTAGGATGCAGACGGCTAATCATCTCTTGTTGATTAAGGATTATGTGAGCTTGTTAGGGGTGAGTCTACGTAGGTATGGGTACACTGTTGATGCGCTTCTCGAAGTGTTGAGCAAGCATAGGGACAAGTATCACGAGCTGTTGTTGTCTGATTGTCGTAAACAGATGATAGAAGCTTTGTCTGCAGATAAGTTTGAGCAGATGTTGATGAAGAAAGAGTATGAATATTCTATGAATGTGCTCTCTTTTCAGTTACAGACATCGGATATTGCTCCTGCGTTCCCTTACATTGCTCCGTTTTCAACCACTGTTCCGGATTGTTGCCGGATTGTGCGGTCTTTTATCGAGGATTCGGTTAGTTTCATGTCTCATGGAGGTCAGCTTGATTTCTATGACGTGGTTAAGAAGTATCTGGATAGGCTTCTAGGGGAAGTTCTCGACGAGGCTCTGTTGAAGCTGATCAACACATCGGTTCATGGAGTATCTCAGGCAATGCAGGTCGCAGCAAACATGGCTGTGTTTGAGCGTGCTTGCGATTTCTTCTTCCGTCACGCTGCACAGCTCTCAGGAGTTCCGTTGAGGATGGCGGAGAGAGGTAGGAGACATTTCCCATTAACCAAAGCCCAAAACGCTGCAGAAGATACACTCTCGGGAATGCTTAAGAAGAAGATAGACGGGTTCATGACATTAATCGAGAATGTGAACTGGACAAGCGACGATGTTCCACAAGGCGGGAACGAGTACATGAACGAAGTACTAATCTACTTAGAAACTTTGGTCTCGACTGCCCAACAGATATTACCTGCTAAAGTCCTGAAAAGGGTTTTGCGAGATGTCCTTGCTCACATATCTGAGAGAATCGTTGGAACGCTGTGCGGGGATCTAGTGAAAAGACTGAGCATGGCTGCAATCAAAGGAGTTGATGTGGATATTCAGTTGCTGGAGTCTTTTACAGAACAACTAAGGTCATTGCTCACGGACAAAGAAGCGAAAGAGATGAAAACAGCTTTTGTGGAGATAAGACAGATGATAAACTTGCTTCTGAGCAGCCACCCTGAGAATTTCGTGAACCCTGTGATCAGAGAAAGAAGCTACAACGCTTTGGATTACAGGAAAGTTGCGGCGGTGTCTGAGAAACTCAGAGATCCATCAGATAGTATTTTCGGGACATTTGGAACAAGAGGGTCAAGGCAAAACCCAAAGAACAAATCGTTAGACGCGTTAATAAAGAGATTGAAGGATGTGAGCTGATGATGATGATTTGAGCACAAAACACACACGATGTGTAAGTATATGATTGTTTCTCTCCTTTGTGTTGTCTTTTGCCGTATTTGTTTGTTAGTTATATGATTTGCTTTAATATTATTTCTTTGTTGAGGATTCGTTGGTCTCGGCAGATAAACACAAGATTTGTATCATTTTCCATTAATAGCACCGTTTGAAACATGAATTCGTCGTATTAATAGGATGCACCACGATAGTTAAAATGATCTGAGAACCGACATAGGGGAATACATGTCTCATGAGTTCTCGGACTCCTGTAACACAAGCAAGTGATTTAAACAACTAAACTCTTCAACATATCATATTATTGTAGAAACTAGAAAGAAAGAACCACACATCACGGACATGGTCATGCCCGGTGCTCTCAATCAGAAAGGTACAAAATAAGTTTTGGCCAAGACAGTATACATATAAAGAAAAAAAAAGGAGAAAATTGGTAATCTGTAAGGTAAATTATACATAATTTTTTTTTGATTGATCATGTGCAAATTATGTTGGTCTATTTATTAACAAAAGGTGTTATTGCAAAACATTGAAACTTAATCCAGTAGATGTACCTTACCAAAAATAATTAGAGTGATCATTAAAACCAAACAGCCTGTTACTTACTCACGTGTCCAGTTGTCTTCTCAAAACGCCATCTTATCCTTTCTTCCAACGACCGATCCAAAAACTCTCCGACCCGTAAAACGAAATCGAAAGGCGGAGATATCAAATCTTCGTTTTACACACAATGTCTCGTTTCACTATTCTCATCGCTGCTTGTCTCTTCCTCTACCACTTGCCGTCACCACTCGCCGCTGAAACAGATTCGCCGACGGCGTATTCTCTCCTCCAAAGCTACAACTTCCCTGTTGGAATCCTCCCGAAAGGAGTCGTGGCTTACGATTTAGACACATCGACAGGCAAATTCCACGCGTATTTCAAAGACTCCTGCAGCTTCTCGCTGGTGGGTTCTTACCAGCTGAACTACAAATCGACGATCAGCGGTTACATCTCCGAGAACAAGCTCACGAAGCTGACTGGTATCAAGGTGAAAGTTTTGTTCTTGTGGCTCAACATCGTCGAGGTCACCAGGAACGGGGACGAGATGGAGTTTTCCGTTGGGATTACGTCGGCTAATTTCGGGATCAAGGAGTTCTTGGACTCGCCTCAGTGTGGGTGTGGCTTTGAGTGCAAGGAATCCATGAAAGAGACGTATGACACAAGTTTCCCTCTTGTTTCTTCTTCTTGAAAGATACTTTTTTATGAGTGTCCTTTTGAAAAGATCGTGTCTTTATATATCTGTTCTTGCCATCGGTTGAGGAATCAAAACATATATATATACATATTGGATGAAGTTCACTCTCTTTTGTCTAAAAGCTGAAGTCTTTTTTTGATAATCATCATGTCCCTGGATGAAGTTTACTCTCTCTTTGTTTGTGTGTGGTCCCTTTGTTTGTCTTCTTTCGTGGTTTTGTTTGGATGAGCAGAGAGATACAGTTGAGCTGCAGATTTTAGATTACAATCCGTCAAGTTAATGTGATTGTTTCAATCGATCTGGTGGGAAGATAACTTTCTTTTGGGGATGAACATGGTTATTCAGAGACCTACACTGGTTTATTTACTACGGGATCACACCATTATGTTGACGATCAATGACTTAATACATTCATTACCACCGAGTTTATTGTATCATTGCATTGCCTTTAATTTGATTTGAGGTTCTAGATACATATACTTCTACTACATGGTCTAAAATAGGGAATATGTAGACACAGGCTTATATGTTATGATAAGCCTAGTGGTTTGTACTAATGTTACTGTTGTAGCATAACGGAGTTCAAATCTGAGGACGTGTGTGAGTTTGTAGACGACAAGTAAAAAGTTTCAGAAAATGTTAAGTCACATAACTTTTGACGAGCTAACTTTGGAAAAATCTCACAATCTTTTGTCTAAGGGTCATGAAGATTTTAAGTAGTTTCTTGTTTTTCTTTGGGTGACTTTTCTAGCTTTCTTGATCTTCTTCTTCTGGTGGTTATTGTGGGGAAATGTTTTCTTTTCTAGAGTTGTTATCGCAATTAAGGGTCACGAGTGGAACAAACCGGTTTCCGTTTCGGGGCTTTGGTGCTCAAATACAGTCCTCACAAAATTTAACTGTAGATTGCAAGCCTCAATCCACCAGATGTAAGTTCCCGGAAACCCTATATATCTCTCAAACAGTAAAATAAAAACTTACATCAGCCAATACAAACTCCCATATGATAATATCAGAAGTTTTCGATACATCTACCTTAATATAAGTATTTAACTATATACCAATTACACAGATTTAGAACATTTTCCAATGTTTTTCTTTTTTTTTTTTAAATTCGAATAATTTTATATAAGTTATATTCCATATTTATTCTGTTTTAGAACGAAAATAAATAATAAAAATAAAAGAATTATAACTATTTTTAGAGTAACCTCATATTGGAGAAAAATACTCAATTCTATTTTTAGAATAGAAATAAAATGGAGTTGGAAATGCTTAAACCATCTAAGGTTAGTCACTCTAGCTATGTGTTAAAAGTTATCATTTTAAGGAATAAATCAACCTTTTAGTTAGGCTATCATATAGTATATTTTTGCTGAACTATTATAATTACTGTTTCAAATCCAATGACGACATGATGTCTATATGAAATGATTAGATAGGAAATACAGTAGCAAACAACAAGAATAAAAGAACATGTAAAAAAGAGATTCTTCATTTATTTTTTTTGTTTTGTAGTCAAGATAATGAAAACTCCGTGTTGATAGATTGGATGTAACAAGTTGCTTCTTTCAAGTCAAGTCTCAATAAGTCTTAGGGTTATGACTGATTTAATCTCAACGACGAAGGTAGGTGGTTGCGGTTTTAAGCATTATCAAGAGATTTTGACGATTGGTACAATAGTTAAAAATTGTTGCATTTGTAAGATACTTATGATTGATTAATTACCAACTGCATTAGTGGCTAAATAATAAATTAACATTATTTATATTTTATATAATTATAAAACGTTAAAAATCATATTATTATAATAAATATAAAACTATATGTATTAATTATACTATCATTTTCTTAAAAAAATCTAAAAAATATTTTTGTTTAATAATATAAACTAAAATATAATTTATATATACGTATTTCTATTAATTTAAAATTTTAATTGAAATTATATATATATATATAGTTTTTTGAGAAAAAAAATTTACACATTCACAATCGTTTGTAACCGCAAATGCTAGCTGAAATCAACTTTTAGATTTTAAAGATTTATAACAGTTTATAGAAATTTATAGTATTTTCTGTGATTGTTGTGAAACACTAACAATCGCTATCAACCGCAAAAGCTACGTTTGTGGGTGATAGCGAGAAATCAATCATGCCCTTAATTAAGTCTCGAGCCTTAGAGCATATTTGACTCTTCACAAGTAGACATGATATGTCTCATGTTTCTTTGCCCCTTTGAAATTCTCAACTTTACATCAGAGTTTAGCAAAAGTCTATAGTCTCGAGCCAGATTGCTCTTTTCCTATTTATTAAAGTGCAACAAAATCAAAAGTTTAAGTAAATTATAAAAGTGTAGTGGAAATATTTATTATTAGAGTCTAAATGAAAAAAATATGGAACAAATTGCGATACTGCAATGTGTAACAAAAACATATAGATATATAGATATGTGTAGAGATTTTTGATGCTATTAATTGCGGTACATACGGTTTCTAAACATTTGAAACCTTATTTATGGGTTGGATTTACAAAACATGTTAATTTGAATATATTTAAATTAAGTTTTGATAAATTCTCGAGTTAAACAATATATTGACAATCATTGTTGCAAATAAATAATTATATATTGATATGTGGAGTATTAGTTTTGAAAATGATTTTGTCAATGGAAACTAAAATAATCTTCCAATAAATAAGAAATTGATTTTATTTTCATTTTTATATTATGGATTGAGATGAAGAAATATGTTTGGTTGTTATTCAAGTCTCATCATGACTCAATTTTTAATTTTTGTATACAGTAACTACATACTAATTTTTATATAATCATGATTAATATGTGGTTAGGTGAACGGAAAAGAGATAAAGTTAAGATGTGTCTAAACCTAACAGAAATACAGACATAAACTTAAATGATAAAAGTTTACTAAACTTAAACCTAATAGGTTTAGGGTTTGACCTAATAGAAAAACCTATTGCATGTTGGTTTTGGAGATTTTCCTTTTGTTAGGATTTGTACTATTTCTTTTTTATGATCAGCTGTATTTCCCTATATAAAGAAGACATCCTTGTACTTTTATGATAAGCAATACACACAATTTACATTTCTTATTCTCTTTAGTTTTACAACACATTAATCATATTTAATGATAGAAACATTTAAAAAAAAAATGTAAAGGACACGTAGGTGGGCAGTGTTCTCGTGGATAGCCACTCTAGATTCTAGAGTAACATGTTTGTTTTATTTCCTTTTCTTTGAACAAATTTCTTTTATTTCCACTTTCCACAATACTCGGTTTCTAGGAGGAGCTAGTTCAGGGTTGAAAATGGCTGGGGTAGGATCATCAACAAACAAACAAAAAAAAACCACAAGACAAATTGGCTTTGGTACAGAAACACAATTAGCTCAAACGCGAGCCACAATAATCAACCGCAGATATGGCAGCAGCAAGGCCTCGATCTATATCCTGGTCAGACCAACGTCGACGATGTGACCACGTCATCAAGATCCGTAACCATAAGTTGTCAAGACTGTGGAAACCAAGCCAAGAAAGGTTGCACGCATATGAGGTGCAGAACTTGCTGTAAGAGCCAAGGGCTAGATTGTCCCACTCACGTGAGGAATACATGGATCCCTGTAGCCAAACGCCGTGACCGGCAGCAGCAGCAGATAGAGACGCCAGCAGCCGATGAATGAATCATGGGTTTCAGTTTTGTGTGTTTTCTTTTATGTTAATAATATCTTTATTTTTAGAGAGAATTTGCCAAATAACCAAAGTAAGAAGACAGATTAAGTGTATGACAATGATTTTGACGTAATATAATTTGTTTGAAGATTATACAATGCAATTTCCCTTATTTTTAAAAGACAATGAATCATTTTTTTCTTTATTTAAAATACCGTTTCAAAATTGCAAATAGAACCCAAGAAAGAAAGAGAAATTTCCAAATTTCACTGCAAAATTGATGATAACTTAAACATATTCTATATTTTTAATGTAAGACATGCAAAAGAAAAATAATAATTTTTGTTTCGAACAATCAAAATCATTTTTTGTTATATATAGATTTTTGTTTTGAATTTGAAGTGTGTTTTTTTTTGTAAAAAGTTTTGAAGTGTTTTCCACTAAGTATGTGCAATTTGCTTGGGTTAGAGATGGATGAGGCAACATTTCCAGAAGAAGTGAGCTCAGATGCACTTTCCGGTGCGTAAGAATGAGCGGCACTAACGATGGAGATAACCAATATGTTTAGAGCATGATTAATGGGAGGGGTTCTCAAGGGATTCTTAGTGTGCAGGATCCACTAAAACATTAAGAACCACTTTTTAAAACTCTTAAATAAGAATCTATTTTGTTTGGGTTCTTATACTGTTCACGGCCCACTGACACGTGACAGCCCGTAATTTGTTCATTTTAAATTTTTATTTAAAAAAAGAAAAGAAAAATAAGAATCCAATAAGAGATTTTTGAGTTAATCATGGTTTTACCAGACGAAGGTGGGCATAGCTGGTCACGTCTTTAAGGGAATTTTATATAACCAAGGCCCTGAAAGCATGATCATGCCTGTTACACATTTCTATCAGAACCCACCAGGATCTTAATTATTGCATCAACTTTTGTAATATATGTCGTATGTAATGTTTGTGTTTTCAAGGATGTCTATAAAAGCATTGGGGATTACGTGAGGAATCGTCATGTGAGAGAGCAGTACAAATTGAGCTTGGAGTGCAATTCGACCGACTGCACTTTGGTATATGCTGATTGTTCTCCTAAATATGGAAACATGCAAGACGTTTAATTACTATAAATATATACCCACAAAATGAAATATCCGTTTTACCGTTTCAACATTTGTTTTTACCGTTTAGAATGTCCCAAAAAATGCTTCTTTCCCTCACTAATATTAAGACGGACTGTTTAACCTGAGCTACTACAATTAGTTTTTTTTAACCTGAAACGTGTTAGCGTCCCAGGCCCGCTTCTTTACCACTCGTCCATGATCACCCGGTCATTTTCGTCTAATTTAGTTCACGGTTTAGAAAAAAACTCTAGAAATGACCCTTTACGAAGAAAATTCCATCCGCAATATTTATTTCTAATAGAGAACATATATTTAGAAACAATATATGAGTTCAAACTTATTACTAAACAGTTGTAAGAAAAGAAAAGATTATTCCAAAAAAAATTGGAAATTGTGAGGGAAAGTTGAGATATAATTAAGTAGATAAATGCTCCTGCAAAGAAGTATTACTCTGCAGCCATCTAGTGATTATAGTGATCGAAAGAACCAAAAAAAAGATAATTAGATGAAAAAGACAACTCACAACTCTGAGAGTAATTCTTTCTTACATAAATATATAACGTGCCTATGCATGACTAAGGAAGGTCTACATTCCAAGAACTGAGGTTGTTGTTTATTTGCTACTTGGATAACCGTGTAAATGCATTATTTTTCTAATTATTTTCTTAGCCTTTGAGCCGTTTGAAGTTGGAGACAAAAGTTTTCTCTCTTTTTTTTAGAGTTATTAACACTACAATTATACTGAAAGCAATTTTCAAGTTTTATTCACATCGAACGGGTCCACTAATTCAAATTTTCAAAATTCAAAAGAACAAACTGAAAATAAAAAGTAACGAGGAAATTAGTTTATGGTTAGATTTTTTAGGGTCATGATGGTCTTTCATTCCAATAAACTACTCAAGTAGTGCTATTTGATATGCAATATAATTAAAACTCAAAACTGTCTTTTTCACGTAAATCACTCTTTTATTTAGTTGTAGTTTTCAAGTTTTTCCTTTTTAATAGAAAAACATTTGTTGCTACAAGGACACTTTTTTCTAACTAAATCTCATTTTCACTTAAAACTAACTAAATAACATTGACAACTAATACTCACTACAATAACTAAAATAAAGTGGGACCATGTAACATACTTCTCCTTCTCTCCTATATAGTTTTCTATAATTTTCAATTTGATTCTTCTAAATTTATTTTTCCAAACAAATTATCTGGATTCATTGTTTTTTTAGCTATCTTTTGAGATGGGTTAAGATATATCTTTGGTGATCGTATAGTCATGGCATATTCGACGGCAACATCAACGGTAAAGACGTCGGCGACTCTCGTATTTGGACTACCATAAACTTCTTATGCTCAGTCTGACTCATTATTGTCAACATCGTTACCTCACCTATAGCCGTCGCAAAAAGCTCGAGATATCAATGATCACTTTTAGTTTTTTTTACACTTTTAGTCCTTACATTTTTGTAAAATTTTTTAGTTGTGTATATGTCTACTTGAATTAAACCCTTAACTTCTTGATTGATCATTCCAATCCATCTTTATAATTTCACAAATGGTTTTTGGTTTTTGATTTCTTTTATTTTCACCCCCAAAATTTCAAAATAGATAAATTTTTTTGTGATTTAACCCCAAATTAATTAATTATTTAATATATTTTTTGTTAGTGTAATTAAACACATATATGCATATGAGATATCTAAAAACATTCCAAAGTAAACTAAATTAACTAAAATCAAACGATAAAAATTATTTAATTATTGGATAGGAATAACACAGAAAACCATGTGTACATCTGTTATCATATACGCCATCTATTCTCATATACGTCTTTTTCTATCTGACTTGATATTCTTCTCTCTTTTTTTTTGCGTTGAGATGTTATGTATGTATGAATGCTTTGTACATTTATGATATCATATTTGCTATAAAAAAAGCCGTGTGTACATTACATTTAAATTGTACATGTGTACACCTTAAAATAATATATGCAAAATGAACAAACAAATGCAATATACACACCTAATGAACCTTAAATGATCTAAATGACAAAACAAGAGAATCATAATCATTTTTTGGAGCAATGACTCAAAAATCATTAAAAGTATCAAATATAATAACTTGAGAAATGTACAAATGAACCGGTGTATATGTCATGTTTGTGAAACATTGTACATGTGAATATTGAAATATATGTGTACATGTTAACGATATTTGGCTATGAAAATATATGTGTATATTGACGATATTTGACCGTAAAAATATTAATACTTTTAAATGTATGTAACAAATTTATCAAATGTACATGATAAACATTGCACAAGTTAACTGGTATACATGCAAAACGTTGTATATGTAGATGGTTAAAATTTTGTGTACAGTGTATCATGTACATATAAACGTACACAAGAAAACTGACACTTACCAAATTGTACCTTAAATATATATGCACGTTATGCACTGAAAGCTAAAATGGACTTAGATGACACAAAATGATGCATCTTAAAAGTTATATTTTAGTAAAAAAGAGTTAGTAACAATGAAATGTATGTAACTACGTATTTTGTAAAGAAGCTAGAAATATTATTGTTTTGTGTACAATTTGATGGTGTTCATATATAATTGTACAAGTTAATTTGTGTACATATGAATTATTGTACATGTGGAAAACAGAAGTATTGATATTATGGTTTGAGCATTTTGAATTAATAAGTAGAGGTGAAAAGATTTTGTGGGAAGATTTGATTCTAGTGGTTTGGCAGAAAGCGTGCATTTCGATTCTAACATATAAACCTGATTTCATTGTAAGTTACTTTATTAATATATGATATACACATAAGAATGCGTACATATGTACTTATGTACATAGACTCACATGTATGACCAATTATAATTCTTGATTATAATGTCTTTCTAATTATTTTTTGAATGAATTTATCCATAATAATTTTTAATGGTAAGGCTAATTTTACGAATCAGTTTTTCTTTTCACATAATCTTCTCAAACACTTGAAAAATATATAAAACCATGTCATATTATTTAAAAATAAAAATTTTATGTTTACATTTGTAACTACAAACATTTTGCTACAATGATGTACATATGAACATTTTGGATCATGGTGATATTTTATGATTTTATTGATTCTTAATATTTTTTTATTCTTAATATATATTTTAGTTCATTTCAGTCTTTTAAGTTTTAAATTGCAATTTTAATAAATACATGTATTTTTAGTGTTTGTAGTGCACAATATTAAAATTTGATCCAAATTCACAAGAGAAATTTTTATGTTTAAAAAGTTTGGTGCCAAATTAAGAAAAATAAAAAGGTACAAGGACCTAAGATACAAAAATGTTAAAGTTAAACAAAACTACCTAAATCTATGAAATTAGAATGGATGTTCTCCGGTGGTGCTTCGAAACGATGACGACGAGGACCACAATATAAAGATAAACGAAGGACGACGAGGAGTGGAGTTTGTAGACGAGGCTTGACGGTGGTGGATCAAACTCACCACATTGTTATGGAGATTTGCTCGACGAGCAACATAGATAAAGTGACGTTTGTTTTCTATTGGAAAAGAAAAACATTGCAATAGAGGCTATTGTGAGGAAGATTGTTTTCTTTGGCGTTATTGCTTTTGACTATAAAATAATGGTAGAGAAGACATGAAAAGTGATGGGTCCCACTAGTTTTATTTAGTTATGCTTTAGTTAGAAAAGAAGAGAATAAGTTTTAAAAAAATGTCCTAGTAGCAATAAGAGCCTTTCAGTGTAAATAAAACTTGAAAACTGCCTCTTAGTGTAAATGACCCTTAACACTATAGGGTAATTTCCATATTTTTATTACATAATAGGGCAATTTCAGCTACCAAAGTAGTTTATTTCAACTAGAGTGATTTACAGTAAAAGACAGTTTTTATGTTTTATTAACACTAAAAGACAGTTGTTGCTACTGAAGTAGTTTTTGTGTGAAAAGACTCAACTTGCCTTCCAAATATGTCAACTTTCTGATTGGGTTTTAGTTAGGATAATTGTGTGGTTAAAATTTGAATTTTGAAAAGATAAAATAATAATATTAGATATAATCGATGTGGCATTTTCAGTAGGGTTAATAAGTAAAGTCCCAACTTATCTCTTCTTTTTTTTTCTTATTGAAACCAGAAAACAATTTTTACGCCAACAAAGGAAGAACAATCCGACGAGAGAAACCGTAAAATCCGGCAAAAGAAACAGAAGATAACGATGGCGAGACGACGGAATCGTCGTGGGAAAGAGGCCGCCAAGGGTGAGTTTCCAAAAACTCTGTAGTTGTGGATCTGGACCTGAAAATAGATAATTTTTTTCTATTTTTGAACCAGATCGTGAGAGTATTTTTGTGAAAATGGTCTTTGGTTTACAGAGACGACGGAGGTGGAGGACGTTAAAGAAGGTTTAACGTGGTCGTGGTCGTTACGCTCGTTACTGGAGTTATGCAAACCGAAATCATCGTTGTCATTTCACAGTTCGAAGAGAAAGCTTGATTAGAGCAACAATGGTCAAATTTTGATTATTTTCACATTTGGCCCCCCACTCATGTTTATTCTCAGATTTGTCTCAAACTTTTAATTGTGCAATCTATTCCAACCGAATTTTTGAATTTTGTAACAATGATCCTTGTCGTTTGTTTTACTTGGTTTCTGCCCCATAAGTTTCTAATTTGAAAATTTAGCCTTTTGATTTGAACCTAAATTTTAAATTTTGCACTTTAGCCTCACACAAATGCAATAATATATAATTTTATTTTACAAATAATTTAAATGATCTAAATGAGAAGCTAATTATGTGTGCATGCACTGTCATGTACACCATTTTCAAATTGAATGGATCTATTTTGTTATGTAATTTTAGTAAGAAACCGTCAATTCATCTATATGTGTACAATTTCGTTACATATGTTGGTTCATTTTTTGATGTACACGTGTACACGTCACAAAGTGTACACCACAAATTATACACAAAATAACATTTTTTTACATTGACGCATTCCTTCATATTGAAACATGTTGATGTGATGAGGTATGTGGAAAAAGACACATACATATGCAATGAAAGCTAAGATTGGAAAAGAGAAAGTTTGACTTTGATGACAAAAAAATAGTAAGACTTTGTTTCCATTCTATAAACATATCACATAATCAAAAAGCATCATGTATATATGATTAATAATCTATTAAAACACATATGTACACCACTTAACTTATGTAATGATTTTGTACACCTATTTAGTATAAGCTATTTAGTATCATTCCATGAACAAAATTGTACTAAATAGGTGTACATTTACACCACTTGGTACAACTTTGAACTCATCGTTCTTCTTCTTCTTATTAATTTTAGTAGGAAACCGTCAGTTCACCTATATGTGTACAATTTCTTTACAGATGTTGGTTTATTTTTTGATGTACATGTGTACACGTCACAAAGTGTACACCATAAAATTGTACACAAAATAACATTTTTTTTACATTGAAGCATACATTCATATTGAAACAGGTTGATGTGACGAGGTATGTGGAAAAAGACACATACGTATGCAATGAAAGTTAAGACTGGAAAGGAGAAAGTTTGACTTAGATGACTAAAAATAAATAAAATTTTGTTTCCATTCTATAAACATATCACATAATCAAAAAGCATTATATATATATGATTAATAATCTATTAAAACACATATGTACACCACTTAACTTATGTAATGATTCACATGTACACATATTTAGTACAAGCTATTTAGTATCATTCCCTGAACAAAATTGTACTAAATAGGTGTACATGTACACCACTTAGTACAACTTTGAGCTCATCGTTCTTCTTCTTATTATTAATTTTGTTCAGGGAATGATATTTTTGACGTACTTTGTGTCAAATATCATCGTGTACACACATATATTAGTGTCCACATGTACATTGTTATGCAAAAAAATTACATGTACAATGATTCATCTATACATTACTCATGTTATGATATTTGATAGTTTTAATGATTTTGACTATAGTTGTTGTTTAGATGAAATTAGAGGTTTTTGGTATAATATATTTGTTTATTTCATTTGATAGGTTCTAAAATGCAATTTTAGAAATTTTGGATTAACTTAAGAGGATTGATTTGCAAATATGATTTTTTTCTGGGCAATAGTAGAAATAATTAAACTTATAAGGACCAATTACGAAAACTAAGAAAACTTGATTTTAAGGTTCAACAATGGTGATCTAATCTCAGATGCAGTAACGACTTCTCTTTACGGTCCACCAGAGGCATATAGAGAGGCTGAGATCACCACGAAGACCTCATGGGACACCATGGAAGAGAGGTTGAGGGCACTACGTTGAAAGAGCTATGGTGGATGAATTCTTGATTTTTACAGTCAAATTTATGGTAGGTGATGGGTTTTCTATGTCGACTTTTCCATCGTCTATGTCTACGATGTCGCCTATATCAAAGTCGCAAACATCTCTACCATTATATTACCATTGGAAGTGCAGCTTCACATATCTCAAAAGATAAATTAAAAAATAGAGACAATGATTAAATACAAGTTTTGTTGAAAAAAATATATAAAGATTCAGATTTTAATTTAAAGAAATTGAGAATTAGGGAAGAAAAAGAAATGGAGAGTTTGGAGAGAAGATGACGAAAAATAAAGATAAGTGGACTCACTTTGTCTCTGATGAATTTTGATCATTAGATTAACAAATAATGAATGGCTATAATTAATTCCCGCCTAAAAGTGAAATAGATTATGCTTTTAGTTATCGTATAGCACTAGGATACAAAGTCATTTAGTTCATTTTTAACTAAAAATTGAATATCAATAAGGAAAACTACCTTATGAGTGAAAACTGTCTTATTAAAAAAACTCATAAACTGTCTCTCAGTGTAATATTTTCGAAAAGAGACATATATGAGAATATATGTACATATGGTGTACACATATTCTCATTATCCAATGTACAAGGTTTTATAAAAAATCATATGTACACTAGTACATTTCTACATTGCTCAGTTTATGATACGTTGATCATTTAAATGTTTTTAGCATAGTAGCTAAGAAATGATTTTGAGTTACTTGTTTTAGTTCATTTAAATCATTTTTGGGTGTATATCTTGAATTTGTTTGTTCAGTATACATATCACATGAGATAAAGATTAAAATTTAGAAGTTCACGTGTACACATATATTATATTGTCCACGTGTACAACTGTTTCACAAAAGAACAAGTACACAGACTCATTGTACATTTCACAAGTTATGATTTTATTGAGTATATTCCTGAAGTTTGTTTAGATCATTTTAGTTTTCATTTAGTGTATATATAGTGTTCATTGCATATTACAGAGAATAAAAATATAAATTAGAAAGTTTTGGGGGTTATAAATGAAATGTTGCAAAATCTGAGAGATTAAAAGTGCAAAAACGCAAATATTTTTCATCAAAACAAGGGATAAATTGCATATTTTGAAGTATGGGGTCAATTAGATAGTATGTATCTGCAAATTAGAGAATTTGGGACAAAATTAAATGTAACCTAGCGAATCTGGCACAAAATTAAATGTAACCTAGCGAATATGGGCTGTAGATAACATATATTTGTTAAAAACGAAGAAGAAGAAAGAGAAATGTGGCTTTATGGAAGCTAGCGAATCAGGGCCGTAGATAACAAAAGTAAAAAAGGAGATCAAGTAGTTAGGATAAAAAACAGATATATGTCTTGTCAAAGAATTCAGATTGCATATGGGTCATTGAGATAGAAGATAGATGAATGGTGGAGGTTAATTCCAGTTAATATTGTGGTTTGGTTAGCGCACGGGTTAGTTACCATTCAACGAGATTCTTTGGTCAAAAAGGAAGCTATTAGAAAAAAATGTGTTGGTAGTAACAACTGTCTTATTGTGTTAATAAAAACATAAAACTGCCTCTCGATGTAATTTTCTCTTTTTTTTCCTCTTTTCTAAAAGGGGTGCAACACGAGAACTTTCCGAGAGGTCACCCATCCTAGTACTACTCTCGCCCAAGCACGCTTGGCTGCGGAGTTCTGATGGGATCCGGTGCATTAGTAATGGTATGATCGCACCCATGTAATTTTCTCTTTTCTTATAACATAACAAAATTTATAAATTTAACAAATTCATGCATAGTTTTATATTACATTTACTAAACCCACTCTTCTTTCTATTCATATTAGTTGTTGCTTAAGGTTTTTACACATTATTTAAGAAATTGTTAACTTTTATTCATTTTACTTTTAACCTTTTCACTCAAAAGCGTTGCGTTGCATTTCCAATCAGTACAATAATTTCATTATTACCTGTCCGTGGCGATACTCCATAAAATCAGCAGCTACTAAGACTTGCCGGCCATACCATTGCTGCTAGAGCCTAGAAGCAAGTTTAGTACTGTGTGCAAGGTGCGAATGGATATTAACAGTAAGAATACACAGAACCACCAGTGATGGCCATCGAAGTATCCCCTGTTAAAGCAGCCTCTCCAGCGATGCCGACACAAACTCTTCTTCCCTATTTTCACCTGACTTTTACAATGCCATCGCAGAGCATGCAGACACTTTCTCAACTCCTTCCACATAGTTTCCTACTCTCGTTCTCCTCAAGTTTATCTGCTAAGCATGCAGAAAGTAGCTTGTAAAGAACACTAATTCTTCCTCTCATGGCTAAGCAAATACTAATTCCTCAACAGTTTTCTCATCTCCAACATGTTAGAGTAACTTTTATGATTTTTATTATGAAATCTATCCAATTCCATATTCTAGATTTAAATTAATTCAACCGTAATAATTTCTGGATAAGAAGAAAGAAACACTAACCTTTAATCCATGTAAGATGTAGTTTGACTTCTCCTCCTTTAGACTTTTCTCTTTAGTGATTTTTCAATGGACAAGAATCCATTTCTTCCTTAGATCTTTTTTATTATGTGATTTTACTAGAGTTTTTGTTATCATCAAATAAAGAGAAGACAATACCCTTATATATATTAATAGAAGGGGTGTCATGAACCAATACAACCCTTCACTCATAACCACCACCAACTATATAAATACATAATTATATATTATATCTTTATAATCATAAGAGAAAGGATATCCACAAATTAAGATAAAAACGAGGGTATATCAATACATCCGAATTTTAATGTTTTTAATCGAAATCAATCCATCATAATATCGTATTTAATATTAAAACTCATAACTTTAATGTGAACTTGAACTTTATAAATAAACCAATAGACACATATGTCATATAATATTCTTACACAACAATCTCAATTTTGTTGCCTCCATCTTTAACATCGTCCTCCCCCTGACTCTCTGTTTCCTTATCCACAGCACTAGACTGTGTCTCGGGAGCTGATAGTGTATTCCAGATGTTTCTCCTTCTTAGCTTCCACTGATACAGAAGCTTCTGTAGTGATCATATAAAACACATACCAGAATCTGAGAAACACCTCAGAAATAAACAAACGAAGAACAGGAGATGTGAAACATTCAAGGAAGAATGAAACGTTACACTATCATATATATATATATAATAGATAATGATCACTACAGTGTTTTGATTACATACACTGACACTTTTAAACTTTACTCTAAGTACACAAACAATGTAAAAGTTACATAAGTTGGGGTCTGTGCAAATCTTAGCACAGGACAACGTACAGAACCATAAACAATGGTGGGTGCATACAAAACTACCACGAAGAAACATTTGATCATATCTACTTCATATGCACCACTCTTTTCCTGCTGCTGTTGATGATGATAATACGCCACTTATTTATGTTCTGTAATAAAAATCCTACAAAAAAAAGAGAGATGAGAGGGCATAGTCCACCATTGATCACAGGGATCTATGGTAACATGTGTGCCCTGATACGATTCTCTCTATTTGAACTGATACGTGATCTACCCCCACGGCAAGTCCACAGCGTTGGTGGTTCGTAAATGCATTTGCAGATCGTTTGTGGAGCTCATGGAGTCACCTTTACTTACATCAAGTGCTGGACTGAAGCTACTATGCATTTCTCCAGGACCACGGAATGTTGATGTTGGAGAAGATAAACGTTTTTGGGACTCCATGGCTTCAACTTCCGCCAAAAGATCTGACACTGACTCGTCACACTCGTCAGGTCCAGTTACAATGGGTTGCCAATCCGTGGTATTAGACGCAAAGTTGAATTTGAAGGTCGGACTAAAGAGATCTAGGAAGTCTATTTCTTGATTATCTGTGAAAGACACCAAACCGGAGTTCGAATCCCACACGTTTGAAGCACTGCTTGGAGTAGCAGCATTCCAGTTCTGTCCGCATGACTGAACTGTAGCCGTGACTTGTTTCTCACCCCCTCCACTAAGGCCAATGTCGTTTTGATTGCAAGCGTTCTTTTCTGTCTCTGTTTGACCAACACTCCATCTTTCCTGTTGCGGCAGAGAGCAGTTAGAGTTTGAGTTTCCGGGCAATGTAGCCAAGGAAAGAGAACAGCTTATCGGGCTTTGTCCAGGCAAAGGACTTTCCACTTTCGTTTTGTTCCAGATAGAGACAGAACCCACAGCCTCCCTTTCATTAGAAAGTGTGAAATCCAACGGTACGTTGTGGCTTTTGTTACTAGCATCCGAGCTCCTTGTGATGACACTGTTACTGCTAGAAATAACACTCTGGTCGGTGGACACTGAGTTAGGGCTGAAGTCAAGTACTCTAGTCTCTAATCTAGCAACAGCCACACTCTTGTTTTGGTCCTTAGCCGTCTCTTCTTGGCCCGGGATAGAATGATTCCGCACCGAAACTGTTTTACGGAACTGCCCGTTTAACGCGTCGGTCAGTAGTATGGAGCTACTTTGCTGTTCACCCAACCTCCATATTCTCAGCTCAGGCGGGAAGTAACCACTTGCATTCCATTGTCGCAGGTTCAATAAAGAAAATGGTCCATGAATCCTCCCACCAGGATCTCCATATAACCATACCATATTCAAATCCGAGTCATCGATTGGCTTATTAGACAGAGCAGCACATGTTTCAGACTTTACAACCGCATGGTTCAATTGCTGTGACTCTCCTTCTTGATGTTGTTCAGATGTATTCAACCTATCACAGCTTCTGCTCGCGTCGACCTGGAAGGACATAGTTTCAGTGACTCCTCCGGCTGAGGTATCATCTGTAACCGGAGACCTTTCTTGATCCAGGAAGTGAGAATCAAGAAGCTTTAACATTTCCAAGTGATCCACTCGCTCCTTTCCAAACAATCTCATAAGCCTAGGATCACACATTATTTCTGAACTCTGAGGAGTGTTCTGCAGATTATTTCGTCTCACATACTCTAGCACTAGAGTTTGGACATCATACTTCGATAAGAAAGAAATGTCACCGTTTTTCATATACGAAACAAACTCCAAGAGCTCATCTGTTCCCCACGCGGAAGCACTGGTCGATAGTGGAGGTCTCTCACCCAAATTATTCACGGAATCAGCTTCCATTTTCCTGACTTTAGCACGACTTGCTGCTCTCATAACTCCAGGAGAGGTGCTAGTAGTTCTTCTCTTAGACGGTTTCCATGGATTTCTTGCATTGGTAAGATCATCTAACGATAAAGATAACTTTTCTTTAAGAGAAACCCAATAAATCTTAAAAAGATACTCCCAGCTGCCTTGATCATCAAAATCAACCTGGACCTGGACCAAAATGCACATGTCACACACACATTACAAAACAAAAAGTGACATCAGATGAAAAAGGCCATACTACCACCAATGCTGAGAGAATATCTTGGTACCATTTCTTTGTTAGCTTCAGGTGCATTCTCAATAAGCAGTATAGTCTTCATGCAGATCCCACAGAATCCTTTGTTCTCCCGTACAAGTACATAATCAGAGCTTCTAACGCATCTCTTGCAAACAGAATAAGGACATGTATAGCACATGTAGAAAGAATCCTTCTGACATGCCGTACATATATGCCAACCTGAAAAACCCACCATCATCATCTTCATTAAAGCTCCCAAAAGAAGCTCAAGACCCAAATCTTTAGTAATGTATCAAAATGCATTAAGCACAGAAGAAATCAGAATCAAACTAACTTACCACAGTTCCATTTTGATCTTGACTTGAAGAACGCTTCACTACGCTTAACACAAGCTGGGTGATACACCTTTGGACACCCTCTGACATATTCAGAAAGTTCCCAATTTAATCAGAAATGCAAGAGTTTCTATTTTTGGAAAGCACGGATCTACTGAAGCTTGAAGCTGAAGTTACTCACCTACGATCGCAGAGGACGAGACTACCTCCATCGAAGCAAACGAAACAAACATCTTCGTCTTCTCTCATCTTCCTCTGTGACATCTGAGAAGCTTTCCCCACTGTACTCGGAGGACGACCGCGTCTAGGTCTAGGTTGAGTCTTCTTCACGCAATCTGATTCTTCTTCTTCTAGCTTCACCTCCACATCTACCGAAGGAGCATGCGGGGAAGACGAAGAGGAATCGTTATCAGCCACGCGTTGATCAATTCTCATGAGATCAACTTCCGTCATCGATCGATAATGAAGATCTGAGATTGAAAACCCTAACCCTAGGTTTGGAGAATTTGGGAATCGGAGAAACAGAGGAGGAGAAGGTGGTGGTGGTGGAGGTAGTAGTGGCGTGTAGGGAGAGGAGACACAGTGGGCACATGGAGAAAATGGACTTACTCTCACGAACAAAAGTTAGAGAGAGAGAGAAAGAGAAAGTGTCAGATGTGACTAGGCTCCTGTCTCCTTTTTTTGACTTTCTAGAGAGATAATTTAATTATTTTCTTTTATTTTATTTTTTCTTCTAAACGCCGCGCTTATGGCTGTTTCCACGTGGGCAAAGTGGACGGTAGTGGGAGCCACGCGCGTCTTTCCCCCATTAATTCTTTGTTTTTTTTTTATTTTTTAGTGCGTAGGGTTCGTGTCTTAAGCTAACACGGAAACCTAAAAGGACATCTTTTTTTATTATTATATTTGTTTTTATTTCAATATATAAAAAGTGGACCAAAGCGAAAATGAAGTTGAACTACTTTTTTTATTTTTTGTGTTTTCATGTCGTGGTCGGAGTTTCCTCATGTGTGGTGGTCGTCTCTCTCTACCTAACCTTTCATCATATCTTTAATTTTCTTTTCAAGATTTTTTTTGTTCTTCTAAAATAATCGAATAATATTATTTAGCTGACAAAACAAAGTGGACAAAAGGATTCAATACTAACGACTTTATTAAAGTTACAATGATTTCTAGCAGGACAGTGTTTTATATCATAAATCAACTTATATTTGAAAGAGTTTTGTAGAATGAAAGTTTAGCAACAAAAAAAAAAAGAAATAGAGTTTTGTAGAATGAAAAATAAATATGGGGTTTATAACGAAATTTTCTATCTCCACTAGGAACAAAACGACACTTATTACAGATGAGTGTTAAAAGAAACTCTAGGAAGTGATAGAAGGTAGACCTAAATATTTTTTAATGCGTGTTGGTTGGTCTTTTTTTTTTTGAACTAAAGTTGGTTGGTCTTCTTGATAAGCTTTAACTTATATCTTTCGCATAATACTCTTTTTTGTTAAAGAACTTTCGCGTTAGACAAACTAATCTATGATAAAAAAAGAATCAAAAATAATATGTACAACCGACTAATCTTAAATAAGATGAATGTGTCACGTAATATGTATGGTATGTGAAGCAAAAAATAAGTAATTGGTGCTTATATATATAATTCTATGTGACATGAGCTATCACGCTAGATATCATTGTTAAATGTATCTATCAAATAAATGTAAATAAGCTCACACATGCAGCTGTAACATGAAAGAAAATAGCTTCTTTTTGAAATAAGATTCGTATTGAAGATTTCAAAATGGACAAAAGAAAATTTTATGGATAATTTAGTATTTGTGAAAAATAAGATATTTATAAAGGTTGGTATAGATTCATTTAAGCTGATCAGATATATAGAATGAGAATGTCAAGCATGGCTTACGGCAAATGCACCAGCTGATAGCTTAACTTAAAGGCCAGCAATAACAACTCAAGTCTTATGTCCGAAGAATATTTGTTTGGTAGATGATTTTTGGATTCTACATTGATCTTTGGTGGATGTGAATGAATTTGGAAATAGAATTTTGGACAAAACTCAATTTATGAGTACAAAAAATCATAAATGAAGATAATATACAATGTATTTAGAGTTAGAAACTCTAGGATGAGCAATAGAAAACATGTTACATCATTTAACATGCTAGAATTTTGGAATTAATTACAAAAATTTGACATCGATGATAAAAGAACCCCATGCATAGCTGGCTTTCTCGACAAATTTAAAAAAGTTTAAAAACTGGAGAGAAGATTCATAATATCAGGATATCGTATATTTTTCGGGGACAAAATTGTTGATTTCTTAGCTGGAATTACTTAACTTTTTCATATAGATTCGTGCTTTATTGATTATTTTATTTCGATTTAGTTATCAAAACCATATTTTTAGTACAAGTAATATAACATTTTTTGTCATAAGAAAAGGTGAAAATATAGCTTTGACTTTTTCAACAAAACAATTTTGACTTCGAATGATAGAAGCCACAAAGAGCAGCAGAATAGTGTCAAATAAAAACTATACATTTAGATGAAAAAGTAAGAAAATAATTCATGTTACTTTGGTAGTTGAATCTGTTAGATTTTGAGAGTTTATAATAAGTGTCAGTGACAAACATGAGAGAGGTGATTAGTTTCCTATTTTGTGCAAAGAGATGGCTTCTTCTTTATTTTGATTCTAGAGTAAAAAATGCAGCATGAATATTTGCACTTACACTTTTATCTCACTTCAAGCTATTCACCTTTAAAAGAATGAGATGAATAAAATGGGACAAAATCTCCTTTTTGGAACTAGAACTAGATAAACGAGTTTGATTTACTAACTAGGAGAAAACTTACTCTCCCCAATTCATTATAAATATCACTTAGACATATTTCATGCATATTAAAAAATAAAAAAAATATATTTATATACCTCTATTTAATGTGCAATTATTTAATAAAAATAATTTAAAAAAATAATTATTGGTTAATTAAAGAAGTAAGAAAAAGATTATGCGTAAAAATACATTAAAATATAAAATGACACTTATTTTGAAATTAAAAAATGGTAGAATGACACTTATTTAGAAACAGAAAAAGTAGTAGATTGAGCCTTCAATTCGAAACATATAAATTTGCAAAAAAAGATCAACTAAAAATTATGTATTAATCATTTTCATTCCTTCAATTTTGATAAAAAGAAAAGTTTACAAGTTTAGGGGAGTTATAGATTATTGTGTCTTTGGGAAGACAAATTAATTATCGATCATTCGTGCAACAAGAACATATTTAAATTCAATGGTTTTGCCTTTTATAATAAGACATAAATAATGAGATCCCAGTGACATAATTACTTATTTATTATTGGCCCGACATGGATTGACAAGAACCCACCCTATGATTATCCGAAGTAGTTATTTTTATCATAACATAATATACACACAACAATGATGTTCCTATATTTTTTTGAAAATTGTATTTATAATTGTAGACCTTACATATTGACCCAAAAAAAGTTCGCAAACTTTAACATTTGTAAAGTTTGTTCACCAAGACATGCAACCTTTTGCTTGACAAACAAAAATGTTAAAAGATAAAGGAATACTTAACCGGACGAGTTGGTCCAGTGGTTGTCTTGAGGAAGCCAAAGGCTCCAATACGGGCACCCTGGGTTCGACTCCCGGCCACCACATAATTTACCTGCGGATGTGATGTGGCGCTCCAGACCACTAGCGTAACCAGGGGCCCTTAAGTGGAGGCTTAAAAATCCTGTAATGGCGTGGGCTTAGGCCCGGTGGGCTAGTCGATCACGCTTCGTGGTCGGATACTGGGTTATCAAAAAAAAAAAAAAAAAAAAAAAAAAAAAAAAAAGGAATACTTCGGCCAAAATACAGAAAAGAAAACTCACAGTAATGAGTAGAACTATGTGTTCAGATGTAGAATTTGAACATAAATTTTGCGCTTGCATTGCAGAAGACTATTTTATCGTACATAGATGCATAGAATTAGCCAATTGAGCATGATGGGCCATATCTACTTATTAAAAGCCTTGTAACATTGCAGGACTTGCCTTCTTACTTCCTTTGGTTTTGTCTTGATTCACTGATGAAAATGAAATAGTTCAAAGCAAGTCCATTATAAATTGTGCTCTTCTTTTCCGCTTTGGGTTGTACGTCTGAATTTGAGGCTTTCTGGTTCCACACCGTTAGGCCCTTTTTCTAAGATTTTTTTTCTCTGGTTGAGTCTTAAACTTAGAAATATGTAATCTACGTTTTTTCTTCACATTTGGAGTGGAGGTGCTTGACTTGAATAGCTTTGAATCACTAACATCAAGATCCTCGACATGATTAATGATTCTTTTTTTGCCAAAGATTTGAGTTTCATATAAATATGAGAAGAGCTTGTAAAACCTTACAAAAAATTCAAAACAAGATAGCTTTGAATCACTAACATCAAGATCCTCGACATATTTAATGATTCTTTTTTTGCAAAAGATTTGAATTTCATATAAATATGAGAAGAGTTTGTAAAACCTTACAAAAAATTCAAAACAAGATGGGGTTCACTTGTCAAAAGAATAAAACAAGGTAAAGCTCATATAGATTTAAGATTTTCTAGATATTTTTAAGCAATGATAGCATAAGAGTCTTGATTTTTTTCATATGTTGTTTCTTCAAGATTGTATCTCTGATGTTACGATCAATAGTCTTGTAAATCGTTGGGGGTAGTTGACGAAATTTCGTCATGCAGTCTCTTATTCCTTTCAGCCCAAATGTTGTATATGGTTCCATGAGCAACTAGCCGTTTGAGAATCAAAGAAGTGACAGAGTCTTTGTTTGATAGCCATTCCACAAAAGCCGTCCAAGTGACAAAACCGGAGTGGGTATAACCCAGCCTTGCGAGAACCAACTCCCAAATATGCTCACTTACTTCAAAGCGCAAGAGAAGATGATCTCTTGTTTCTGGAGCAGAATTGCAAAGACAACAGTTTATAATGTTCCCGAGTTCCCAACTGACGAGTCTGGTCCGAGTTGGCATTCTGTCGTATTGTGCAATCCACATCAGGAACTCCTGTCGTGGAGTACATGAACTAAACCAAATGCTCTCGGCCCAGGGAATCGGTACTGCTCTGTTACGTACCATTTCCCAAGTTCGAGAGGCAGAGTATTTTGGTAAAGGGTCACCATCAACCTCCTAGAAAAAGCATCACGAGAGTGAGAGAGAGATACGAAATGGATACCGGTAAGATGAATCTGCAAACTCTCTGCTGCTAGAGAACGTGCTCCTCAAAGATGCCATCCTGAATTATCACAGGCCTCAGAAACTGAGGCGTTACGAGGGATGAAGAGCTCTAGTGGCCCATTACTACCGAATAGATCAATTATTCTTCCAAGAGGAGTCCAAATATCCCACCAAAAACTGATGTCTTTTCAATTTCCCAACTCTGCTCTCTTGAAGCTGGAAGCTACAGTCTGCAGGTTAAGGATTGATCTCCAAGTCCATGAACCTGCTTCAACAACATCAAGGCTCCAAAAATTATCATTTGCAATTTTATATTTTATGATCCAAGAAGCCCACAAGGAGGGGTTAGGAACGTATAACATCCATATCAATTTTAGACATAAGGTCTTGTTCCAAGTTGTGAAATCTCTCAATCCCAAACCTCCTTCACGCTTAGGAAGACAAACTCTGTCCCAAGAAATTTTCGCCACACCCTTTGAGGTAATATTTCCAGTCCATAAAAATCGTGAACACAAACTCTGAATCTGTGTTATGCAGCCTTTAGGCAGGATGAAGGCAGACGTCCAAAAATTAATAGTACCATAAATCACCGAGGATATCAACTGTGCTCTCCCAGCATAAGATAGATTTTTGGATGACCAAGCAGTGAAGTTTCCAGAGATTTTTTGCATCAATGGCATGTATTCTCTAACTCTCAGCTTTCGGTGCATAAGTGGGAGTCCCAAGTAACGGATAGGAAATGAACCAATGTTGAAACCAAGACTTGTGAGATCATTATTTTCATCCTGATTCAAACCTCCTACAAAGAGTTTTGTCGTATCTTTATACATTCGCAAACCCGACCACGTTGCAAAGGTCTCCATTGTTTCAACAATATTAACCAAGGATTTTTTTTCACCATCAAAGAAGATCATGATATCATCCGCAAATTCGAGATGAGTTACCTCAAGGTCAGCCGTTTTTGGATAAAGCCAATGTCACCAGCACGGTATCTCGTAGTAAGCATTTGACAAAACACTTCTAATGCAATAACAAACAGATATGGAGATAGGGGGTCACCTTGACGAAGGCCCTTCGTTCCTTTGAAGTATCCACACAATCCACCATTAATGGAGAACGAGAATCTGGTTGTTGCTATGCACTGAGATATAGATTCCGGAAATGACTAGGAAATCCAATAGCTTCGAGAGTGTTCAACACAAACTCCCAATTTAAGGAATCAAATGCTTTTTGTAAGTCGACTTTTAGCATGCAGCGTTTCGAGATATCCTTCCATTTATATCCAGCGACCAGCTCTGTCGCAAGCAGAACATTTTCGACCAGGAGCCGACCCCGGACAAAATCTGATTGTGCAGGAGAGATGAGACCGGGCAAAGCTGATTTAATCCTGTTGGATAGAAGCTTAGACGCCACTTTATACACTGTGTTACAGCATGAGATTGGCCTAAACTCTGTCATTTTATTGGCATTAGGCTTCTTTGAGATCAAAGAGATGATTGTGGAGTTCCATTGTTGTAGTAGACAACCAGTAGTTAAGAATTCCTTCACCGCCGTAATCATATCAGTACCCACAATACTCCAATTAGCTTTAAAAAACTCTGCCGGATAGCCATGAGGACTAGGAGCTTTAGACTTCGGGAGAGATAAAAAAGCTGTTTGAATATCCAAATCGGTGAAATCTGCTTCTAATAACTCAACAGTCTTAGGGGAGCAACAGAGAGGCAGAAACAAGGAGATAAGTTCAGGCGAAGGAGCTGCTGAAGATGATGGGCTACCAAGCAGTAAGTAATAATAGCCAACAACATGATTCTTAATGTCATCAAGGTGATCAATGACAGCTCCATTCCTGTCAAGAAGCATAATAATCTGGTTTTGAGCTTGTCTTGATATGATAATCCTGTGGTAATAAGCTGAATTAGAATCCCCACCCGCAGACCATTGAACCCTTGATCTCTGTTTAAGATAAGAATCTTCAGCTCTGGCCAAATTATTCCAGCGACGATGGGCCTCTTTTTCAGAGGCAGCAGCAAAAGGAGAAAGATTTGAGAGGGCCACATCTTGCGCAAGACAGAGGTATGAGAAAGCCCCTTCTACTCTTTTTTTTTCTAGCTGAGAGTAATGCTCCTTGTTGAAAGATTTAATCACTCCTTTTAGCTCTTTCAACATCTTCGAAATTTTGAGTTGTTTCGTACCGGTAAAGTTCAAGGAGTTCCAACAGTTAGACAAAAGATCCGCAAATTCGTCATGCTGATTGATATGGGCGAAGAACTTAAACGGTCTCTTTTGCTTTAGCCTGTGCTGGTCCAAGAAAGTACAACACGGGCTGTGATCTGAAATACCCGGAACACCAAAAATACCAATAGATTCTGGAAACTGCTGTAGCCAAGCTGCATTAATCAGAATTCTATCCAGTTTTTTAGACACATGGCCGTTGGACCAAGTGAACGAGTTACCAGACTACGAGAGATCAAACAGGGAACACCTGTCAAGACACTCTTTAAAATCCCTCATACCTCTGGAGGAAGAGAGTTGATCCGCTTTGGAGTGCTTAGTAGGGCTTATGATCTCATTAAGATCACCAAAAACAATCCAAGGAATGGCTGCTAGCTGTGGAGATACCGAACATGCTTTCAACTCATACCATAGCATCCGTCGCTAGATTCTACAATTAGAGCCATATACACAAGAAACTCCAAACTCCGAGTTAACATTTGGAAGTTTTACAATACAAGTAGTCATCTGAAGAGAAGACGATAATATCCGGACTGACACAGAAGGGTGCCAGACTAACCATATCCTCCCTAAGTCCGAGTAGTCATAGTTGCCATGAAAAGACCAATCCGGTAAAATTGAACTGAACATTTTATCCGACTTACTAGCTTGTACATGAGTCTCAATGAGACCACCAAAAATGGGTTTATACTTCCGCATCCACTTCTTAAAACCCCGCGGCTTTACAGAATCATTTATACCTCTTAGATTCCAAAAAAAAGGTTTATATAAGAGGTAAAAATTAGAGGATTAAAGGTCCTCTGCTCTTACCTTTTCCTTTTCCTTGTTTCTTTGATCTTCGAGATATGACCTCAATAAATTTATCATTACCTTCGTCTAGATTATCTTCATCCCCTGAATAAGAGCTACTGTCTGATACATGACCAGAAAAAATGGAACCATTCAGTCTATGAGATCCTGAAAAGGGGGTGAGGTCTACAAACAGAGATCCCTCTTCAAGATTATGATACTCAAAAGTAGAACAATGAAGGGGAGATTGTGAATGCTGGCTGTTAGGAGATGTCAATCTCTGAGAATTTTCCACTTTCTTGGAGCGAGGTGGAGAGCTGCTATTGGGGAGAGGAGTTTGAGTCCTAGAAGCTGGAGCAGGAGGAGAAACCGAACTTACTGCTACAGGAGTTGCAAAAGACTTTGCAGGTGGAACATAACCTGTCATAGGTGGAACAAACATGATTTAATGATTTACAAAGATATAAACACGATAGTTACAATTCCCTAACGTTTCTTAATCGTTAGCTTCAAAACGTTGGATTTGAACACGTTGAATGTTTCTTTCAGGATTAAAGTATTAAACATGAAACGGATTCGATCTATATATTATCAACAAAACAATTTCACCCGTTATATAATTACTCCTACAACAAAAAATATATAAGCTTTAATTGGTAAATACTGTTTAATTACGGCAAAAAATAATAATTAGCTTAGAAAATTTTAAAATATGCAAAATGAAAACTGTAAAATAATTTTTTATTAGATAAATTTGCGGAATGGTGGAATACAAACTATATAACCAAAATATTTTATATACTATCTAATATAGTATAAGAAATGCTAAATTTTAATAATTAGATAATAATTAAACTAATTATTGGTAAGATATGGAAAAAATAAATTTATTAGAATTACTTCATTTAATTATTTAGTTTATTTTTAAATATATTTATAATAATATATTAACATCTTGTAATATTATAAAATCAAATTATATTGTACTTTATTTATAGTTTACCTCATTTCTCCTTTCAAAAAGAATGGTGTATGTATATTCTATTATTAATACTTGTTATTAATTTTTAAATGCTTTATTTTTAAAACTTATAAAGTTTACTCAAAAATAATTTTATTTTAACTATATCTTTATTATATACATAAATTTACTTTCTAACAGAATAAAAATTTATTTATTTAAGCTTATTATTATATTATGAAAATATTAATAATTTTGTTAAAGCATAAAATAATATTGAAACTTTGTAAACACAAAACAAAACTATATAAAAGCCGGAGGGTCAATTTATAAATAAGAAAATGTAACACTAAATTAGTTTGTGAATAATGCTTCCTCAAATTTGAAGGAATACTATTAAATACTTCGTTTTCCTCTAAAAAAATTGATGCACTATTACAGAAAGATTTCCCTCATTTTTTATGTTTTAATTTAAAATGAATTAAGGATCATTGGAAATGGTCTAAATTTATTATTTTCAGCTATATTAATAACTTTCTATAAATCTAAATGGACTGATGACAGAAAAAAAAAACTAAATGGATTAAATTTTCCATGTTTTCTGTTTTGATTATTTGTTTATTAATTTGCTAGTGTTCAATAAAGTATTCAACTTATTTATTTTACAATATTTGATTATTTTATAAATTTATATTTTTCAGTTTTCTTACATTTAGTTATTCAGCAGAAAGCATCAGAAATTTAAACAGTTTAAATAGATAATAGTTTAATATTGAATGTTGAATATTCTATTCATCTAGTTATCTGTATATATATAGTCTTATGAATGTATAACCAACTCTTACATAACACTATTATATACTACTATGTTTTATATACTAATTTACCTTTACTTATCAACACAATGATTTGCGTAAAATAAATTTATTTAATAATTGTTATAAATATACGGTTTTTGTAAAGCCATTAGAGAATTAAACACGGGATTCATGTGACACACCTTGGAATTGACTTTGCATGCAATCTCATAAATATTTCGATAATGGAATTCATGATTGTTGTTACGACGGAGAGACATATGTTAAAATTTTATACCAAGACCAGAGCCGTAAGTACACAATTTGATACTCAACTTCGGGTATAAGTGATTGTTATAAATATCAGACTAGTGTAATTTCTTGCCATATGCGTGCCTTAGGGGGCAAGAGTTCTATAGTGTCGAAGTACTGAGATGGCTGAAGACATATAAAATTTTAACTTAAATCATTATATAGCCACCACCTCTCACATTGTTTGAATCAAAATATGTAATGCTATCAAAGCCCTTAAATTACAAGACTTGAAAAGAAGACCGTGCATAGTGCTTGTAGTTGGAGCTATTTATGATTTATCGATGACATGTTAGACTTTTTCCTCACTTTCTTACATATTATTACCCACTCTCTTATCGTATATCATGATTAATCATCGTCTCTTTCTCTTCACGATTTCATTTTCGTTCACTGATTTTACTAATCATTCACACCACAATTTGGTGAAATATATGTCAACCGTGTGCGTGTATTCAATTAGGTTACTATATTAGCAACAACAACATACCCTTGATTCTTAAAACCCATTGATCATAGAAAGAAACAAAACATAAATTATTAATAACAAGAAAATACCAAAAATAGACTACATATAAAAACTTCAAACTTTCCTTTGAGCAAAGAGAAACTCCAAATATGAAAGCTGTCATATAAGCTTTTTAAGTATATTTTCTAAATGCCTTTAATTTTTTTCTTAAAATCTTAATTTTCAACTACAAATTCTTCAGGTTTTTAATTATCAAGAAAATTTTATCAATGGAAAAAAATGCTTTCAAACTTTGTAGTATCATAAGGAAAATAATATTATTAACAATCGCATGACGAAGCCTAAATTTCTAAACCAAGTAGAAAGCTGAATTTTGAAAGTTTTAAGCAGTGGCTAAAAGTAAGCTAAGAATATGAAAACTTTTCATTAAGAGGCTTGTATCTCACTTCTATTATATATAAATAATTAGTTTCTGCACAACGCATTATGTTAGTGGAGGACAATAAAACCGAAAGAGTAAAACTCAAGATTAATTGTTGTATGATTATAAAAAGCACGCATATTTAAGGTCCACATGTGACATGTAGCATATTATTTTCTAGATAGGCTATATACCATATAATATAATTTTTAAAAGATCATTTTATTATACTAAATGTTTGTAACTAAGAAGATTCAAGGAGTCTCTATTTATTAAACTAGTAAGAGATTAAAAATAAGAAAAGGAAGGTGAATTGATAAGAACCATATTTCATGTTTGACAAAAGAGCATAAGAGCATCTACAAATTCACTCCATGTTTCAACTCCACTCTATTTTTAGTCTATAATGGAATAAACTTTGTGTTTACTCCATCAATAGAATAATGCTTTTATTTTTCTGTTTATTATTCTATTTTTATTCCAAAATGGAGTGAAATTAAAATAAAACTCAACTCTATTATGGAGTTAATTTATTTTGATTTTTTTACATAGAGATGTTCTAAGTGCAATAGCACATTTGAAAGTAAGTTCCATGAGCTTTTATGAGTGGAATTTCAAAATCAACTAGGGTTACTGTAATTGAGGAACAAAAACTATTTATGTAACTTAGAAAGTGTTGGAGAGTCGAAAACACTGATTTTTATTTTTGTTTTTTAAATGAAAGAATTAATAACAAAGTAAATAGTTGAACAATAAGGTTTCTTATAAAATTTAGTAGATTCGGTCATACCAACACATGCTATGTCATGTTTTAAGTTTTTAAAGACTGTAACGAAAAACTGACGAATGCATTAGTGAATTTCTGATAAAGTAGTAGTGAAAATATTAAGAATATATATTTGTATTCATGGATATAATATGCATGGATAAGAAAAACGTGATAATATATTTATAAGATCTACAAATTTTTAATATTGATTTATTAACAAAACAATTATAGAGGCTGATAGAGAAGCCAAAATCCACATTCTTTAGATCACTTTAAATTGTATTCGCCATCATTTGGACGAAGAAGTGTGATTTCAGCTTGATCTTAGTTTATAATGGCCAATCTAAAGAGTGGATACATAGAACTCTATAGCAGTGGGAACTTACCCTTAGATCCCCACTCCTCGTTCGAGGCTAGCACTACGAAAACATCAAAATTAATATATAACCCCTTACTATAAATAATCTTATTAATCCGGTGGGATTTGCCTAAAACATAGATTTATCTGGATGATGGGAAAATTATTCGAAGTATGACGGTTACTCTCAACCTAAACCAAATACATATGGATGGCATTATACAATCCCTAGTAGGTATTTGGTGAAATAAGGTTATAGAACATAAAAAATATTCCATGAGATGAGTGCATGGACAGAATTTTATGGACCAAATATTAAATCACTTTTGACTTCAAGTTGGAAGCTTCGGTGCTCTCCAAAATTTGAAACATTTTACTTCAAAAGCAATATCGAGAAGCTTACATGTTACTAAGATTTAAGGTCAAGGGGAATTCAGTATGATACATGATGTGGTATATGTGGAGTGGATGAGAAATCAATTCTATTTTAGTACTCACCATCACTTCAAACATGGACTCTCTCAAATTTTCCTTCCGATTCGAGGGTGTTTCCAATGTATCAATTTTTTTTCGAACTTGGAGTATATATTATGGAGACTTCCAAAGATTGACGACTTTAGTTTTTTTCTATAGACATTGTGATATATTTGAAAATATTGAAATGAAAAAAGATAAAAGAACAAAAATGGAAACCCACAAGAGATATTACGCTTAGCAAAAACAGAAGGTGCGGTGTGGGATGAGGCACAACGTAAAGATTTAAAAGTTCCTTAGGATAAGCATCTTTCACAAACTGGTCAAAATGAGGGAGATGTGATGGTATTATGTGTATGGATCATGGACCGACCAAGATAAGTTTTTGGGACAATAATGATTTTCCAATACAGGGGTTCCAAATGATAATATGATCGAGAGAATGAATATCCGACGAAACCTATATCTTTTTACATGTAGAATGTGAAGTTTTGATGGAGCAATATGAATACCCTACAATTTTTAGAGGTAGTGTTCACAATAAATTGTTCTCAACTGGCCAATATAGTTTTTATACCAATGGAATGACCAAATTTCGCTTTCAACATAGAAGAAATTCAATAACGTAAGGAATTTTCCCCTCACTTCTCAATCCAGCATATCCCAAAACTAAAGAATACAACGAAAGACAAACTTAGGTAAAATGCTCAAAGTTCTTCTGCTGTGTATTAGATTAGTTATGTAGCATTTATTTAAATATTTGAATCGGTAACTAGTTAAAAGATTAGTTATTACTAGCAAAGGAAAAAAAGACAAAAGACCATAAGTGATATAACGTTTTTTTCTTTTAAAGACATTTGGGTACTATATATTGTTCAACATTTCCAACCTCTCTCAAAATTTTATTTAAAACTCATTTGAAATAAAATCTTCTCTAGCTTTGAATAATAAAAAAGAAATCTTCTCTAACTTTTTACATTTCTTAACTTCATATCATAGTAGAAGGTAGAATTACTCCAAATTAATATAATTATGTATTATTCCATTTTTATTCATTACTATATTAGAATAAATATAAAACAGTATTAAAATAAAACAAACTCTGATAAAAAAATAACATTCGTAATCATCGCTGTTAATCTGGTGTAAAAAAGTGTGGAAAAAATAAATAAGTTGAAGTTAAAAAAAAACAATAAAAGTAAGAGGAGAGTGACGTGAATGAGTGAGGACATGGAGAAGGCCACGCGCAATGGAGCGGTCCACACTCTCTCTTCGCCTTTATATTCACCAAGTTGAATCCTCCTTAATTTATCTTCTTGCTCGTCCGCTCTTCACTTCTTCTCTCTAAATATATTGAAAACTGAGTTTTCATCACCATTGATCTTCCTAAGATTTCCTTAGTCGAATATAGGTTCCTATTTATTGTGCAGAAGTTTTTTAAGGTAACCCTAATATATCAACAAAGGGACTTGAAGAACATATTCATACATATATATATAGCCTCTACTTACACGTACGAGTGTTCTTTTTCTTTCTTTGTTTGTTAATTATTTGTGTTCTTTGGACTTTTGTGTAAGGGTTATTTTTAAATTGTAAGCATCCACATCTTCTGATCATATATTATTTTCTGAGTACATATAGCTTTTCTTTCCGTACATATAAGATGTTTTATTTGCATGGAGAAAGCTCATTTTGATGCTAGGGTTATGGCTTAGTATACTCACCATTATAACAGATTAGGTTTTCAAATTATGTTTAATATAAAACATGTTTCTGTAAAAGTGTAAAACGCCGTTCCGTATGATCATTGCCTCCATACACTAACACTGTACAATAAGACATCATCATTAGTACACTCTCCATGTCCGTTTATTCTGATCTCATCATCCTTGAATTCTTCAACGTAAAACCTAAATTTCATACTTGAATTAAAATACTTTATATATATACATATAATGTATATGCATGTATGCCAGTTCTTGATCATATATACACATGTATGTGTAAGTTCTTGATCATAAACCATGCACAGAGGTCATGATAAATATTTGATCATCATAAGTGGAATCAACGAAATGAGCTTTACAATTATACATCATAGCATTTTATGAGCTATCTATCGAGTACTCTATAAATGATTTTTATGTTATAGAGTACTCTATCTATGTTTTTTTTTTTTTAAATAGTATTCTAAAATTGATAGTTTTATTCTTATAAAATTGTTATCACTTTCTTCTTCGCCTACTTATATATCTACTTTTAGAAGAAACACATTAGTTTCTACCTCTAAAACATCTGCTTCCACTATCCCATATCTTTATTCATTTGTGATCTTGGGTGATCATAATTGAAAATGTATGTTTTTCATAAATTAACGTACGTACATAGGTACACAAGAGCATATTTATATTGATTTTAATGTTGTGGTTTTGGTGCTGTAGAAATACAATACAGGCAATGGAATCTTGTAGCGTTCCTCCGGGGTTTAGGTTCCATCCGACGGACGAAGAGCTTGTCGGATACTATCTAAGGAAGAAAGTCGCATCCCAAAAGATCGATCTCGATGTCATTAGAGACATCGATCTCTACAAAATTGAACCGTGGGATCTACAAGGTTACTTACAAACCACCAAAGATATTTCCATTATATATTTAAATTTTGTTATCTCATATATCAATACTTTTTCATCATGTGAAGATATATCATATATGTATACAAGTATGTATATGATCTTATTTATTTATGAGCTAACATTTTTATATATTACAGAGCGATGTCGAATCGGGTATGAGGAACAAAATGAATGGTATTTTTTTAGTCACAAAGACAAGAAATATCCAACGGGGACAAGGACTAATAGAGCGACCATGACTGGGTTTTGGAAAGCCACGGGAAGAGACAAAGCTGTTTATGACAAAACAAAACTGATTGGGATGAGGAAAACTCTTGTGTTCTACAAAGGACGTGCTCCTAATGGCCAAAAATCCGATTGGATCATCCATGAGTACCGGCTCGAGTCAGATGAAAACGCACCTCCACAGGTATTGTATTATGGTTTAACATAAAGCATTGTCAATTTGATGGACCGACCTCATTTATAATCAAGATTGATCATGATAATTTGTTCTGATTGGCATTCATCTTTTCGCCATTTTTTATATTTCATACAAACTTACATGGGGATGGTACTTGTTGTGTTTCTACTTTAATGGGGACAAAACACCTTTGTTTTAATTAGGGCTTCTTGTCTCTTGGGCTCTTTTGTGAGACACATGCTAACTTTTAGGTGAAACTCTCGCACTTTTATGACATGTAGAATAAAACACATTCAGTAATTTCAGAATGTGCAGTTTTCTACTAACCAAAAATGGAAAAGTTCACTCTCATTTCTCTTTGAAGAAGTAAAACTTAAAAACTTGCATCTTACGTTCAATCCCTTGCCATCTATCTTTAACATATCATGGTTTGCTAGAATGTCATTTTTTAAAAAAAAATACCCCTATATATTTTTTTAATAATAGTGTTTATGAATTATATGTGTGCCTTTTCGAATACCCTAAAAGTCAACAAAGTTCCAAAAGGAAACGCTAATAGATTGCATGAGTATGTACCTACACATTTTACTAGCTTTCTTCCTTGCGGTCTCACACTTTTTAAGCATGTTACTATGTGTGTCTCACTAAAACTAAAGCCCTTTTCTCCTTCTTTTTGTTTTGCACTCTTTATCAAATGCTTGAAAATTATACGAGAGGAAGTTTCTAGTTACAAGTTATGTCTTTTATGATCATTTTGTGTATATTTTAGGAAGAAGGGTGGGTTGTTTGTAGAGCGTTTAAGAAAAGAGCAACAGGGCAAACTAAGAACACGGAAACTTGGAGCTCAAGTTATAACTTCTACGATGAAGCCGTATCAAGTGGAGTTAACTCGGTTCTAGACCCCATTGAGTACATATCTAATCAGCAACATGACATTTTTGGAAAAGGTTTTATGTGTAAGCAAGAGCTAGAAGGAATGGTTGAAGATGATCTAAACTATATGCATTCCTATCATCAATTCATTCAGCTTCCTCAACTCCAAAGCCCTTCTCTCTCGGTGATGAAAAGGCCATCAAGCTCGATGTCTATATCATCAATGGAAAAAAATAATAACTACATAACCTCATTGGATGATGAAACAAGGTTAGAGTCAATAACAATCAGAGAGAATAAGAGAAAGAATAAGAAGATGCAAGTAACTAAGATGGGAGATTGGAGAGAGCTAGACAAGTTTGTTGCTTCCCAACTCATGAGCCAAGAAGACCATGGAACTTCAGGTTTAGTTGGTCATCATAAAAGTCATGAAGATATGGAGATGGATTCATTGTTGTTAAACGAGAGAGAAGAAGAGAACAGGTTCGTTAGTGAGTTGTTGAATTCAAACACTGATTATGATACTGGGATTGCGTATTTGTTGAATGAAACTGTATAAATGTTGTGTGAGATTTGTGGGTCCGTGTGTCTTATACATTTATACTTCTTATGCCAATATAACCGTTTTAAGCCAATTTAAATATGTTTTATATGAAAAATATGCTTTAGGGTACGTACGTTGTGGATACGTACTATACATTTATATTCTAGTTTGAGTGTCTAGGTTAGAGTTACCGTTACCTTATGATGGTATGAAATATAGAATTTTATATTATAGAGATGATCACTAAAGGAGTAATTAATTAATAATCAAGAAATCAAGAAACAGAAGAAATAAATTGTTTAAGATTAAAATGGGGCCAGGAGATGTCGAGCGTGCGGTGTGCACAACGGGGTCCGTTGGGCATGCTTTGTCGTCCACAAACAGTAGTACTTAACGAGACTTTGGGAGGAAGAGTCTTCCTTTACATAATTTAAATTTTTTTTTTTTGAAAAAGTTAAATTGATTCAAACAAAAAGAAACTTGTTTACAATAAAAGTAATTGATAATCTAGAGTTATTTGTGTTTCAAAAAATATTCTAAACTTATTTATGTAAGACTTTTAGTAGTCACATCTACCTTTATCATCCAGGAAGCCAAGTAACTAGGGATAATGCGGATTGGATATCCGAGAAATTGTAAGGTATTTGAATTCAAATCTTTATCTAGTGGATCCATGTTTTTATTATTCTTATTTGGATTCGAACTTCTCGGATATTCTCATGTCGGAAAAAAATTATAATATCCAAATTCGATGGATACATAAAATTAATAAAAAATAATATTAATAATAATTTAAAAAATAAAAATATATATAATATTTTTAATATTTCTATGTATACTACTACAAAATGTATATAAACTTATATATTTTATTATAAAAATAAAAATATAATAAATATAATTAGTTTATATATATATATATTGTTTTTAAAAGAATTATCAATAAAAATTATGTTCCAGATATCCGAACTAAAAAATCATGATATCCGGATTAAAGTTTGGTTTTGACGGATCTAATATTTTATTATCCGGATTCAGATCTGCCCCTCCCTTCCCGAATATTCGGATTTTCGAAACGGACCGAGATCAAATCCGGATCTGAGCTTCATGCTCTTTGTTATCGGTATTTTCCCGGCCTTGGATTTATTTGCAGTCAATATTTCTTCTAGTTACGGTTGTCGAGTGCGAGCTTGTATTAACAGTCATGTTATTGTGATTCTTTGGTATCTTCAAAGTATGTGCTTTTTGATTGGATGGCCTTTCAGAGAGTGTTGGCACCAGAACTATTATTGTGGCCTCGCTGGTAAGAAAGCTCTAGGACGAAGGTTAAGCAAATGTTCTGGTCCTATTCCATGTTCTTAATTTATGATTGAACCATTCCAGCTGATATATCCTCGGTTTCTTTAGGAAGTGATTGTAGCCATGGTCTGAACTTTTTTGTAATTTGTTTTTTTTTTGTTTTTTAAGTTTTGCCTGATGGTTGGTGTATCCTTGGTATGTTTGCTTTCCTTGGTTAGGGTTTGATTCCGAGGAACTTTGTTATTCTGTCAGCTTTGGTGTATCATGTTGTAACTGTAGATGTTTATGTGAAATATAAATATCTTTCAGTGAGAAAAAATGTAATATTTTCTTTATTTATTCAATTGGGAAAGTTACTATATAGGATAAACCTTCATATGAGTAATAAGTTGACTCACTGATTAAGCACACGCCAAGACTAACATTATTCACATACACTTTTTTTACAAACCTTAGGTTATTTATTCATTTTGGGATAAACCACTTAGTGTTATAGAATGGACTATCTACCATACTTTTTATTTGAGTTGAATAGCTTCTGACTAATGTCATATATAGTCAGCTCATCTATCATTGGACTATCTTGTAAACTACTTGTACCGAAGTCCATACTTTCCAAATAATAACAACTTTGTTCACAGCTAAAATCCAATTGAATACATACGGATTTACACCGTGCCCTAAACTAATCACTACAACTAAACTACTACTACCTGATTTATTTACATACGTCTCGCCATATGGTAGTATGCTTACTTATCCTTAAAAGTTATAACACACTGCAAATAATAATGAAATATAATTTACAAACGAACAAATGTTGTATTGTAAACGTTAGATGTTGCACTTCACCTCTCATGCAAGTTTTCCAATGGAGAAAACACTAGAGACCAATTCATCCAAGGACAATGTATGTCGCCAATGGAAACATTTCCACCTGTTTTGTACTACAAAAGTAGGCAATTAAATATGTCTCTGTGAGTGTGATTTGGAACAGTTGACTACTTTTTAATCAAGCGATGATTTATTGTCTCCTAGCTCCCGAAGACTATGTTTTGTGAGAATTGTTAAATTCATCAAAAATATAATGTTCCTACAATTTAATGAAACGCAGTCTTTGATAGTTCTAAAATGGTGGTAATATTACCAAATTAACAAAAAAAAAAATGCCTCTAATTAATGAAACCATAATATAAGATTTTATCAGAACTGAATTACCTTACATTGGGCTTTCTAATTTTGTTACTTGAAAAAAGAACAAAACAATATATCCATAACTGGTTCTCGTTTGAATCTTGTTGGAACCAAACTGGGCTGTTCTTGTTAAAGCCGACTTGTTTCACAATTAGGTCATTCCATTTCCATTAGTATGTACCTAGAGCTATTGATTGGTTTAACTCAGAGGCATCAAAACTCTGAGACTGAGCTAGCCCCCGTATCTTTTTCATTTCAGGCTTTTAATGGAAGACTCTTTTACCAAAACAGAATCTCAAGTCTTAACATGGATCTCTACAAATTTTTTCGACGGTATAATATGTTTATCTAAGTTCATAAGACATGGTTGCCGTCTTAGCTCAGTGGTAGAGCGCGTGACTTTTAATCCCGTGGCCGTGGGTTCGATCCCCACAGACGGCGATCCTTTGGTAAATATTTTTTTGCTGTTTATTTGTTCTTGTTACTAACACCCATAACTTACATTCAAACAACCACCATCAAACATGTATATATCTTTATATATAAAAGATTGTTTACTCTCTCCTGAGGCCCTTCACATCATCGCCACATCATAAAGTTGAATCACGAGCGGACGACACGTGTCCAGGTCAACTAAGTGTTGGGTTCCGTCCTGGGCCAATTTCTTTTGTTTTGGGCTTCATTACGTGCCGACCGAGAAGTATGACTTAACCTAACTGTCATTTAATTGATTGTACTTTATTAATTGATCATAAATATGTAAATGAAAGAATATAAATTGATTTAGTGATCTCCATATATCTTATGCTATAACATACATTTTCATATATTTTATACATTTCATTACATACCAATTAGAATACTCTTAAAAAATTAACTCGACATTTAATACTTTTTATAAATAAAAAAAGTCTAATGCCCCCTCCATTTGTGGGAAACCGTATGATTTTGGTTCTTCTAATATAATAATTATTTTAGTTTCAATTTTGGTATCAATTATTTTTAATCCAAAGGGATTTTTGAGGTTTTTATTATCAGATATTACATAATTATCTAGCAATGATGACAATAAATGACAGTAATGTAACTAATTTTTTAACAAAATAATATAATTAAATAATGTTAATCTTATAATTAATTCCATATCAAACATTAATAAATAGTAAAATGATATAGTGTAGTATTTTGTGTGTTTTAATAAATATTTTAGTTTGATTATTTTATGTGATCAAATATGATATGTTTTGTTTAACAATTATTCTTTTGTGATTTTGTTGTGATATATAACAAGTGAATAAATAATAGTTATTTTATAAAAAGCAGAAAACAAATCATATATGAACCCAATTTACCTAATTGCAACGACTTTGAAGTTTGAAATTTTTGATAAAGTGATTTCACATAAATAATCAAAAAACTCTCTCAAATAGTTTATTAAAGTTTTTTTACCAAAATAGCTCTCAAGAAAAAAATGACCGAAATAACATTTTCTATTTTAAATTTTTTATTTTATTTTGTTTTTTAAACGCTAAACCTCATCTCCGAAACATCACCTCATAACTCTAATTCTAAGTGTAGATTAGTTAACCATATGGGTATAAGTATATTTATACTTTTTATAAAACCTATTTTGGTCCATTTTCTCTTTGAAATCTGACTTTATACAAAAAAAAATTGACATTATCTTCGAATATTTCTTTAAATAATCTCCTATACAAATATATAATTGCATCTTTCAAATTTAAAAAGCTTATGTCAAATACTTAACGATTCCACTCGCCGCGCGAAGCGCGACCCGACCCTAGTATATATATATGTTGTTGTTATATTGATTCTAAACTGGATTAGTTTGAGGAAAGAAAAAAAAACTGGATTAGTCAAAAGGCATGTTACAACGAAGCTGGCTGTTGTAACTAACGACACCAGAAACTAGAGCCGACGGTTTACAGGCACAACCCCGGAGTCATAAGCCAGCGATTGCCAATATACAATCCTGGAAACAAACATGCAAATACTACAAGAACACAAACAAGACAATAAAAAAAACTAACGACTAAACATCCTAGACGAGACTCAAGACCCAGCCATTGAGAGAATGAAACCGGTCCGATAGTTTATGGATAACCGTTGTTGTAGATTGCACCTCTTATGTGTCTCTGCTCCACCGACCCCCTCCAAAACCAACTAAACCCGCCATTGGACTTTGAATAAGGGCTACCACGCGTCTTCTACTCGCCTCCGCTCCACTGATTCTCTCCAGATCCAACTAAAACTCGCCATTGGCCTCTGTAAGAGATCCTCCACGCGACGTCTACGCGCCTCAAAACCCACGGCAAAACTAACCCCACGCTCTTACTCAAAACAGCCGGTAACCATAAATCCACCACCACACACCATAGATCTGACGAGATCGACGGCCATGGAATCCGGTTTGAAACTCTCTGCTTCAATCCAGGGAACCAAAGCTTTAAACCAGATCTGAAACCCACTAGACTAAGAAACAAAAACTAGACTGAAACAAGAAAGGAAGGGTATTCACCTTCTCACGGTACCAACGACAAGATGCTATCGACCGGAGAAGATGGAGAAACGATGACTTCTCTTTTTTTTTACTCTCTCTCTACTTCCCCCCCCACCCCACAGTTTTTCTTTATGGATTAACACCTTCTCATTTGTATCTTTGAATTTAATGGAAACAAAATTACATTATATGTGATCAACATATACATTTCTTTAATTTTTTTTTTTTGATAAAACCTATCGGCTGATCCAGTCGGTCACGGGAGGAATGCACTTAGTGCTACATAGTGGACGGACTACCACACTGCCTAATCCGAGTTTTAAATACCTTCCAAATAATGTCAAGGGGTGAACTGATCATCTGTTACGATCCACCATGTAAATCACTTGAGTCGAAGTCCAAGCTTAGACTGGCCAAATAATGATAATTTAGTTTTCTACGAGAATCGAACTATGAACTGATGTGTATACACATCAAACCCCAAGAGATTACCACTAGATTACCATCACTTTGTTGATCAACATATACATATACCAATGATTATTGAAAAGTATACATATTTATATAGGCAAAGGAATAGAATTATCAAGACACTCAACTTCTAATGAGTTTAACTGAAACCAATCCATCACGGAATCATCTTTTATATTAGAACTTCTAACTCTAATGGAACTTAAAGTTTATAATTAAACCGAGAAATATTCTTAGATCATATAAAATATTCTTACAGATGAAAGCTATGGAGGATGAGAAGCAGTTTGCAGGCTCTCTTGACACCATGGGAGTCATCTTCACGGTCGGAGATTCAGTCTTCTAATTAGCCATTAAGATGGAAAAAGAACAAACTTGGTAGCCAGAGTATTTAGTTAGTGTGAGAAGAGAGAACAAGATGTTTTTGTTTGTGTTTTATCTGTTGACTTGCTTGAGACTGTGAAGCGAACCAAAAGGATTCAAAAAATGGTACAGTTTGGGCTCACACATCAAAATGATTACAACTAAACATATATGGGTGGAGAACCAAACGTCAAGTCGTTCACCATTTAAAGCAATTCTAGTGACCTTCAATGGAAACGAAACACAGTAGAAACACACACACCCAAAGTTAATTCGAAAGCACACTGATGCAAAAACATGAAGTGAATTAAGGAAACAATGAAGAACAATAATGAACACTAAAAGAATAGGAATACGCTATTTATCACACAAAATTTGTTCACACAAGACCATCATATAGCTCTTAGCAGCTTACTCATTGATCCTCACTTCAACGCTTTTACACTGATTCAAACCCACTTTTTGGTTATTATACAGCAATTGGTGTATCCTGCAGAAGCCATTTAGAATCAGTTTGTGCCACAAAGCGAATACTAAAAGTCTTAACTCAATCATGTTGCATCAAACCATCCATCATAATCAATATTAACACAGAACTACAATGAGTTCCAGTCCTAAGTGCCAGTTTTGCTTCTTATGTTACTAGTGGTGTTAGTGTTTTGTCCTTGATTTGGAATGTGACTAACCTTGGAAGCTATATTAGAGACGGCTAGATTGAACTTCTCTTTGGTTTTCGAGCCAGCAAGCTGACCTGCTCTCGCAACTTTGCTGAAAGCGCCACTAAACCAAGCAGCTCCAGCAGTCACGTACCTATACGGAAGCAGAATCCATAAACAAAGAATACATCATCAGCTAAAACTCATTTTCCTCATACAAAACATATCCAGTGATTAACAAGTGACCTGCTTGACTTGACAGCTGAACCAGTGTCGTTTAACTTCTTTTCAGCTGCAAATATAGCCGCCATGGTTTTATCTGAAACCTGAAGCCTTTGATCAACAGATTTTACTTTCTCATTAACCACAGAGATGCCCACGTTGAACTTCTCGCTAAGCCGGACTCTCTTGTCAAACGACGAAACTTTGGCTGAAGCATTGGCTCTCAACTGGTGCAACTCATCAAAAGCCTTGGCTTTGTTCACAGCATCTTGTCCAAGTGCAGAACCTTTGGCCAAAACAGTAGCCATCACATCTTGCGCTTTGCTAACATACGCTCTCCCATTACCCTCCCCAGTCTGCAAACAAGAGTTTATCATCATTCCACAACAAGGTTAGTGCTTTCCATAACTTTTAATATCAAAAGGGGAAGGTTAAAGAAGAAGAATATTAACCTGGCGTGTTGGTGTTGGGGGCATTGTGTTCTCTACCAGTTGCTGCAAGAACAGAGACTAAAGATATCATTCAGCGCACACACACACAAACTTGAGGGTGAAAAACAGAATACAAAACCTGCATGTTGTCACGCCTAGGAACATAGTTGTGAGCTGGAGTTATAGTAACGATCTTGTCTACAATAGTGGCACCCTGTAATTAAAAAAAAAATGTGTTACACAAAGTTGAACAGGTTTCTCCAAAATACAAAAGCTTTTACTCAATTCTCACAGTGATTATCCTTATACATAGCAAAAGATTATGATCTATCTTAGATCTGAGTTTGGTCGGATTCTGTATGGGAAGACTAAACTGGACGGTAGCTTATTTCAAAGGCGTTTTATTGATCCAGACTCGAACACACACACTTGACGGTTAAAAATTAGGGTTTTGCTCACTGAGATTTCTCGCCGACTTGTACTTTCCCGGCTAGCTTAAACGAGCACGGTTCGTCTTCTGTTTGTTTGCACATTTTCTAAACAGTTACTCTTCCCGATCAATATAACCCACCGTCGAGTTTAGTTTTCCCATACAGAGTCCGACCAAACTCAGATATAACAATCTAGCAGCTCAATGAAGATGCAATAGCAAATATTACACAAAGTAGAACAGGTTCCTAGTCCAAACGCAAAAGCTTTCACACTCTTTAGACAAAACCTAAGCTATATATTAACACATACCGATAATAAGAGAGCGATTTCAAGGGCTTTAGGTTCAGTAAACGTAACAAACGCGACTCTTGATTGCTCAGCATCTCTGTAATCAAAACTCAACACTTGAGTTCGTTAGAAGCATCCAAACAATAATCAAAGCTAATACGAAGAAAAGAAGGTTACTTTAAGATGTGGATGTGGTCAATGTCGCCGGAGAAGGAGAAAAACTCGTGAATCTCTCTATCCGTCGCTAGATCTGACACGTTCTCCACTTTAACACTTCTCGTCGTCTGCATCTCAAATTTCAATATCGAGCTCAGAGAAGTAAAGATTGGGATTATGTAAGAGTAACACAAGTAGGAATCTTAACCGTCACCTGCTGCATTGTCGGCGGCGGAAGGAAGGGGGCGGAGAGAATATTATTTTGCGGAAGAGAGAAGGAAAAAGATTTGAACAGCACACAAAGACCAGACTTTCCTCGTCGCTTTCTCCTCCAGCTAAGCTATTACTGTTATTATCTCTCTCTCTCTAAATCATTTCTTTACATATTAAAAACTATTTAAATATGGGAACACATAAAATACACGGAATGCTTTATTAAATACCTGATGTAATGTTTTTCTTATACAAAAGTTTTTATGATTACTTATAGGCCTCTGGCAATAAACCCGATATCCGATAACCCGAACCAAATCTGGTCCGATCAAACCAGTATGAATCGGTTTCGGTTCCTCAAAATAAACTAATTGGACCATGTTTTCTTGATACAATGGGTGTCAAGTCGGGTCGGGTAAATACCATACATCTGATTGATTACATCCGAAACCCGTAAATAATCAATCCTTACCCTAATCCTTTTAGCATTCCATTTCGATTACACAACTACCACCAAGATTCTCTGCGAAATCCTCTACTAAACCTTTTTGAAATCTCATCCCCCCACTCCGTAATCTTGTTCTTTTAATCTAATAATATGCCCATTGATTTCCATTGTCAATTCGATTTTAAAACCCTACATACTAGTTCTCATATAAATATCTATGTGGTTCCTCAAAGTTGATAATCAAAACCACCTCTTTAATCAGAAAATAATTGAGTTAAAGTACTCAATTTTCTCTTGAGTTGTCGACGCAAACAACTTTTTTTTTCTAACAACAACTTTGTTTTTTAATTGCGGTTCCATATAGCTTCTTTTGATTACTCTTAAATAGTCGACACTTTTAGTTTCGTATTACTCATAACTTTAATTTAAAAAAAAAAAATAATTTACAATTTATACCAAACAAATTAGGAAAGTATACTTAAGTTCTAAATGGTGACCATAGAATGAATGTGAATAATAAATTTAATTTCATCCCTTAAATACTACACCATTAATTAGGAATATTTTTTTCCATATGGTTCCTTCTCATTCTTTAGTTTATAAGGAATTATAGGATAAAAATTATTTAACAAATTTAGAAAGAACAATAACTGACATATATTTTTTCATTCCTATTATTTTGTTTCCTTTGTTCTTTTTCTGCTTATTTTTATTGTTATTTTAGAGGTCACAAGTTAAATTCTTACAAACTTGTAGTGAAATATATTTACAAACTAATACAATAATGAAACTGAATGTAAATAACAAGATTAATCAAAATTTTAATTTATTTAAAACTGAAAATTATTATAGTTAAATACAAAGAAATAAATATAATTTAATATATCCAAATAATAATCAAATTGATCACATATTGTATATAAAAATTAAATAACTCATTAAAATGATGTATATAATTAAAATAAATTTTAAAATAAATTACTATACTGTATTTACTTTAATGTTTATATTCATGGATAAACATTGTTGAAAACTTTTACTATAAATACCATTAAAACAATTTTTTTAACTGTCTAAGAAAGCAGGCTTTGAGAAATCTAACACAAATACTAAAATATGATAATACAGTTCAGTGTCGCAACAGGAATATGTTATTATAAAATTAAGTGAAGAACCAAAGCCACGATAGCAAAGCTTTATCTTATTATTCATCTTCTATCTTTGGTAAGAAGAGAAGGTAAAACAGAAAGCTGGTAACTTCTGATACATGATAAGCTTTGAAGGAGATCAAGCTGTTCTCTTTATGATATGGACTCCACTGTCTGTGTCCACAATCTCACTTATATCTCCAACCTTGAGTGCGTATGTTGCTTCCTCAAACGGTTTCTGCATTTGACCTCGCCCAAAGGGACCTGAAACCACGGTTTGTACAATCAACTTATGAGCACCAAATATAACTATATAAGATGAAATTCACCAAAAAATAATCTTTACAGAAGTCTAAGGGGACACATATTACTTATAAGTACATGGAGGAAAAAAAACTTCAAATTGTAATTGTCAGCGATTATCTAAGCAGATAAATTAATGAGCAGCACTTACTATATTCATCAAGTAAAAAAACTTTTACACTGTTAGCATTGGTGATGATCTAAGCAGTCATCATCAAGTAAGATATACGAGCACCAATTCTAGATTAATAAAGGAAAAAAACTTCATACTATAAACTAAAATGATGGTCCAAGTAGAGAGTAGTAGTAAGATTCATGTAAAACTCAGAAGATAATAATCTTTATGAGAACTATAGATAGTAGTCATCATCAGTAACATCTACCAATTTTAGATTGATCAAGGAAAAAACTTCATACTTATAACTGATCCAAGTAGACAGTAGTAGTAAGATTCATGAAAAAACTAAACTTTAGTAACCTTTATGAGCACTATAGATACATCAAGCAAGAAACTTTACACTTTAAACATTGGTACTGATCCAAACAGACCGATATATACGTTAGTACCCTTTATGAGCACTATAGATACATCAAGCAAGAAACTATATACTCAAAACATTGGTGATGATCTAAACAGACCGATATATACGTTAGTACCCTTTATGAGCATTACAGATACATCAAGCAAGAAACTATACTCTAAACGTTGGTGAATGATCTTAACAGACCGACGTAGACGTTAGTAACCTTTATGAGCACTATAGATACCTCAAGCAAGAAACTATACTCTAAACGCTGGTAAATGATCTGAACAGACCGACGCAGACTTTAGTAATCTTTATGAGCACTACAGATACATCAAGCAAGAAACTATATACTCTAAACATTGGTGATGATCTAAACAAACCAATGTAGACATTAGTAACCTTCATGAGCACATTAGAATAGATACAGCAAACAAGAAGCTTATAACACTAGTGATGATCCAAGTCGACAGTAGTAGTAAGATACATGAAAAACCAAGACTTAAGTAACCTTTATGAGCACTATAGATACATCAATCAAGAAGCTTTATGCTCTAAACATTGGTGAATAATCATAACAGACCGATGTAGACGTTAGTAAACCTTCATGAGCACTATATATACATCAATCAAGAAACTATATACTCCAAACATTGGCTAATGATCTACCGATGTATACATTAGTAACCTTAGAGCACTATAGATACATCACGCAATAAACTTTATACTCTTAACACTGGTGAATGGTCTAAACAAACCAATGAATACATTAGTAACCTTCATGAACTCTATAGAATAAGATACATCAAACAAGAAACGATATAATCTATAACATCAAGCAAGAAACTTTATACTCTAAACAAGAGACAATAGTAAGATTGATGACAAATGCAATATAGATACATAAAGCAAGAAACTTTATACTCTAAACATTAGTGACTGATCTAAACAGACCAATGTTCTTCTCCTTATGAGCAATTCCACTACACAGAGAGATCCACCAGAACCCTAATTGAAATCAATATTGCTTCGATTAGAGAAGAGAAAAAAACAAACCTAGATCGCCGCCGCGTTTAGCAGAGCTACAATCAGAAACACGAGTGGCCACATCCTCGAAGTTAGCTTTACCAGAGACGATGTCTTCACGGATCGATTTAAGCTGCTCCACGGCTGCTTCTCTCGTGGTGGTCATAATGATCTTACCTTCTGGATCCTTCCACGACGCCTTCCTGCGAGACCCTTGATGCTTGATCAGAATGTGCGACGCCTTGACTTGGTCTCTCGACGACATCTTGCTCTTCTTACGGTGCTTGCTGTGGTGGTGGTGGTGGTGATCGGCTCTCTTGTCCTTTGGTTGATCTGTCGAAGAGACAGAGTCTTTCTTCCGTTTCCGATCTGAATCTATCTTCGGAGTCTGAGATGATGTCTGACGAAAAGAGGAGTTAGAAGTGTGCGGCTCTCTTTTCTTCGAGAAGAGTCTTTATATGATAACACAAAAAGGGTATTGTGAGCATTCGGATTCTCGTACGGCTCGGTTCGGTCCCATTAGGTTTGAGTTATTGAGTTTTCAAACTCAACAAAACCATGTCGTATTTACAAGAATTTGATTTTCTAAAAAAAAACCTTTTTTTAACTTTAGTTTTATTTAACATAGATGACATCAAAAAAATAACGAAATTATTTATAATAAGTTACAACAATCATAAAATCAACATACAAATCTACCCAATCATCCAATCTGAACAGTTTTTTTTTGGTTTTTAATTCAGTATGTCAAATTTGGTTTAATCAAAAAACTTATAAAAATACTTTTAATTTTTGGTTCAATTTTATACGGTTTAAGCTATTCTGGTTTTTATTTTATTTTTACCAAATTTTAAACCAAACTAATTGAAATACAATATAACAAAACTAAACTAGCCAAAATTACCCAATAGATAAGTTAAAAAGAAAAAGAAAAATTAAACCAAAACATACAATATCGATTCAGTTCGGTAGAATTTTCAAAAATAGAAAAAACAAATAGTCGAACTAATTTTTTTGGGTTCAGTTTGGTGAACTTTTGGACTAACCAAACTAAACAAAAATTGAATCGTCCGAACTGATTTAGCCGAATTATCAACAGCGAAATATTTAGCCGAATTATCAACAGCGAAAATAAACTAACAATTCGTCACGGCAACCCATTTTGATTTTTATCCCTATTTTCTTAATTATTTTTCAAATGGAATTGTGAAAATTTTAGCAAAATAAATATCACAAGTCAAGTGGTTTTCTTATTTTGAAAATCAAATTTTCAAGATATTGATCTGTATTTAAAAAAAAAAAAGAAGATATTGATCCTTCGCTAGTTTAACTAGTAACAAGGTCGTTTTCAATTAGTAAATGTTTTCTGTAAATTTGAACTGGATTATATTACCATGTTTGTGAGGTTTTTTTTTTGAGTTCAACCGCAAGTTTTAAATGTTTTTATGCTATCTAATTAGTAATATGTATATTCTACCCAAAAAATGAAAATCATACATAATAGCAATCAATTGGTAACCCAACCATAGTTTAAAAAAGAATAGAAATTGGTAACCAAACCATAATGATGATACAGTGAAAGTCTAAACAATCGGTTTACAACGGGGAAACCAAACTTACTCTATATGAGAGATGGAAGAAACAAAAACACAAAACATTCAACATTCACCACATTAGAGATTTAGAGGCAAGAGCAAGACATCAACATTGTTGCGACAAGTATACAAACAACATTCCTAACCAAAAAGAATGAACCAAAACTTACATTTAAGATATTATCTATCCAAACCAAGAAGAAAGAATCAGGCGACAATCACTCACTGCTTGTATAAATTAGATGTCCCTCAAGACCGGCCAACCTTTTCTAATGATCTCTTTTACTCTAGAGTCAATTTGTTTCTGGATTCCTGGTGGGCAGAGCTCAGCTGCATACCCATTAAGCTTTGTGGCTAGAGCTGATCTCTCAAGCTCTTCTTCCGCCATGTTTCCTATTAGCTGAAGAAGGAACGGATGCTGTTTCAGCTCAAACTTCTGCAAATCCAAAATCAGAGAACTCATTCAATTAACATCTTTAACGAAAATGGAAGATACAGAGACTATTAACGAGTTGAAACCTGATGATCAGGCTCTGCGCGATAAAACATCCCAAGCTGTTGAATCTGAGTAGTCACAATACTGGTTCTTGATTTAAGCTGCTCCCTTTCTTTGCTAGTAGTAGCCAACCTCAACTCTTCTGTAGAGTTAGTGAAGATACAAGATCTGTTCCGACAAAAACAAAAAGAAGATTAGACAACAACTCAAAAGATTCATCCCGACAAGCTACTACTTCTTCTTATTATTACCTGTATTGATTACCGACATCAGGACCTTGTCCGAACACTTGTCTGGAATCATGACTAGACCAGAACACATCTAAGAGCTGACGATAACTCACTATCCTCGGATCATACTCAACCTGTACAGATTCGGCGTGGTCACCGAGTTTTCTATACTCCGGATTGGTTTTAGTTCCGCCGGCGTAACCGGACGTTGTTCTCACGACGCCGTTGATGCAACCGAACGCCGCCTCAGATCGCCAGAAGCTACCGAGAGCGAAAACGGCGGATCTCAAGGGACGGTCAGGCGAATCTACGACGACGGGATCTGAGATCTGATTCGATAGCCTGATGCAGAAGGTCTTGTCTAGCAGAGAGATGGAGAAGAAGAGGAAGACGAGGTTGAAGAGAAGGTTTGTCTTCTCTGATGATGAAGCCATTGTAAATTCCTGTCTTCTTCTAGGTGAATGCACCTAGAACCTTGTTGAGTTACCTCAAAGTCACTCCAGAGGCTCCACTTCCATCAAAACTCATTCACCACGCACAACATTAGTCTTCGAGTCCCTCT